>JAENHJ010000364.1:0-30459 GCA_025330945.1 Mucuna pruriens | reverse complement strand
GGAGCGCCCGGGGGCCCTCTTCCCCAGGCGTCGAGCGATCGACTTCAGGCTGAGTGCGGACAAGGGAATCCGACTGTTTAATTAAAAACAAAAGCATTGCGATGGTCCCTGCGGATGTTGGCCATGATGTGATTTACGCGAGTGCTCTGAATGTCAAAGTGAAGAAATTCAACCAAGCGGAGTAGCAGCGGGAGTAACTATGACTCTCTTAAGGTAGCCAAATGCCTCGTCATCTAATTAGTGAGCGCATGAATGGATTAACGAGGCGGAAGACATTGTCGGTGGGGAGTTTGGGCTGAGGCGGCACATACGTTAAAAGATGCGGGTGTCACAAGATGAGCTCAAAACCGAAATCTCGGTGGACAAGGGTAAAAGCGCTCGTTTGATTCGGGTTCTGGATGCTTGATCTGAGCCCAGGTGAGCGTGGCTTTCTCGATCCTTTAGACCTTGAATTTGAAACTAGAGGTGTCAGAAAAGTTACCACAGGGATAACTGGCTTGTAGCGACCAGCGTTCATAAGCGACGTTGCTTTTGATCCTTCGATGTCGGCTCTTCCTATCATTGTGAAGCGAGGAATTCACCAAGTGTTGGATTGTTCACCCGCTGATAGGAGCGTGAGCTGGGTTTTGAAGCCATCGTGAGGCAGGTTAGTTTACCCCTACTTTGATGACAGTGTCGCAATAGTAATTCAAGCCTAGTACAGGGAACCGTTGATTCGCTGGTTGGGTCGGCAGTTGGCTTGATGTTGTGAAACTCACAGATGCGTTGGATTATATTTGAGCAGCCTCTAAGTCAGAATCAGGGCTAGAGCGTAGCGTCGCCCGTTGTTCCTTGGGCCAGCAGTAGGGGTTTAGGCCCCCGAAACACGTGCCGTTGGTGAACCTTGCAAGGCAGTTAGCCTTGTAAGGCGCCATGGCGCAATTCCCATCGAGCGACGAGTTGAATCGCTTGCAGACGACTTAAATACAGCGACGGGGTATTGTAAGTGGCAGAGTGGCCTTGCTGCCAGTCTGAATTCACCCCTTGTCCAACTTTGATTCGTCCTCCCAACCATTCCTAAATTTTCATCATTTTTCTTTGCGTTCCGTCATTGAGGCTACAAAATTTACCAATTGGAGCAAAATTTTAAGCCATGGTGCCAAAAATGTAGCATGGTAACAAACTTAGCCAAAAAAATGAGTCACGAGCCAAAAAGCGTTATAGGAATTTGAGAAACGGTGACAAAACGATGATCGAAAACTTAGCCTGAAATTGGGCCATGGGCCAAAATGTGGCTAGAATTTGAGCCGCGGTGCCAAAAGCGTGGTCAGGAATTTCAACCACGGTGCCAAAAAGCGTGATCAGAAAACTTAGCCAGATTTTGGCAGCGGTGCCAAAAGCGTGGTCAGAATTTCCCAGCCGCGGTGCCAAAACGTGATCAGAAAACTTAGCCCAGTTTTGACCACGGTGCCAAAAGCGTGGTCAAATTTCAGCCCGCGGTGCCAAAAGCGTGATCAGAAAACTTAGCCAGATTTTTAGCGCGGTGCCAAAAGCGTGGTCGAGATTTTCAGCCACGGTGCCAAAAGCGTGATCAGAAAACTTAGCGGATTTTTGCCACGGTGCCAAAGCGATTTTTTAGAGGTGCCAAAGCGTGGTTCAGCCACGGTTTCCAAAAGCCCGATCGGTGCCAAAAAGCCCAAAAGATTGATTTTTACGGTGCCAAAAGCGTGGTCAGATTTTCAGCCATTTTGAGCCGCACGTGATCAGAAAACTTAGCCAGGATTTTTTCAGCCACGGTGGTGCCAAAAAGCGGTTTTGAGTCAGGGGTCGAAAAAAACGTGATCGAGAAAACTTAGCCAGGATTTTGGCCAGCGGTGCCAAAAGCGTGGTCAGATTTTCAGCCCGGTTGCCAAAAAGCGTGATCAGAAAACAGCGGTTTTTTGCCACGGTGCCAAAAGCGTGGTCAGATTTTCAGCCACGGTGCCAAAAAGCGTGATCAGAAAACTTAGCAGTTTTAAGCCGCGGTGCCAAAAGCGTGGTCGAGATTTTCAGCCAGGTGCCAAAAAGCGTGATCCAAAAGCGATTTTTGGCCTCGGTGCCAAAAAGCGTTTCAAATTTCAACCACGGTGCCAAAAGCGTGATCGAGAAAACTTAGCCAGATTTTTTAGCCGCGGTGCCAAAACGTGGTCAAATTTCAGCCACGGTGCCAAAAACGTGATCAGAAAACTTAGCGGTTACGAGCCACGGTGCCAAAGCGTGGTCGATTTTCAGCGGTTGCCAAAAGCGTGATCGAAAACTTGGCGGATTTTTAGCGATTCCAAAAGCGTGTGGTCAAATTTGAGCCACGATGCCAAAAGCATTGATCGAAGAAAACTTTTAGCCGGTTGAATACACGGTGCCCAGCGTGGTCACAATTCGACCACGGTGCCAAAACGTGATCGAGAAAGAAACTTAGCGGTTTTTGAGCCGCGGTGCCAAAGCGATTGGTCGAAATTCGGACCACGGTGCCAAAAAGCGTGATCAAAAACTTAGCGGGTTTTTGAGCCACGGTGCCAAAAGCGTGGTGAAATTTCAGCCACGGTGCCAAAAAAGCGTGATCAGAAAACTTAGCGGTTTTGGCCACAGCGGTGCCAAAAGCGTGGTAGAATTTCAGCCACGGTGCCAAAAGGTGATGGAAAACTTAGCCAGATTTTGAGCCGCGGTGCCAAAAGCGTGGTCGAATTTCGACACGGTGCCAAAAGCGTGATCAGAAAACTTAGCGATTTTTAGCCACGGTGCCCAAAACGTGGTCAGATTTTCAGCCACGGTGCCAAAAAACGTGGTCAGAAAACTTAGCGATTTTTGAGCCACGGTGCCAAGTGGTCAGTTACGGGGCCAAAAGCGTGGTCGAAACTTAGCGCATTTTTGAGCCACGGTGCCAAAAAACAGCCACGGGGCCAGACCGCGTGGTCGAAACTTGGCGTTGGTGCAAACTTAGCCATTGGCCGTAAAACTTAGCACTCTTCGTGTCAAAATACTTTCCTTAGACCCCCCGATGATGACATTGGGAAAAACGGTGATGACGCTTATTCATCCTCCATTTTTCGGATTTTTGCGTTTTGCCAGTTTTGGTTAAAAAATCATTAAAAATCAATCCCTTATCAATGGCTTTCGTATTTGGTGGACACATTGGTTATATTATTGTGCGAGTTCCTGCAAAAACTACATAAAATTCGATCTCTAGGTACCCTTTTCCATTTTTCCCGATTTTATGTATTTTAGCCACTTTAAAATTTTTTTAAAATTATTCCCTCGTCAAAAATTCTGTAACTTGGTGGACGAAGAGATATGATTATTCTAGGCAATCCTGCAAAAATCTCACCAAAATTCGACCTCTAGGTCGATTTTGGACTTATGTCTGCTCCGAAAAAAGGTATCTTGTCTGATTTTGGTTTTGCATATTATCCTATTATAGGGGGCTGCTCCTCGCTCAAGCCACGCCCACGGTGGTTGGTGCGGGACTTCATGGGAACGCTTTCCACGTGCTTGTTGTGGGTTATTTTCCCATGGTTTTGGGTGATTAATTAGATTGATCATCCGCAGAATCTTAGCGAACTTCGGCGATTTTGGCGCGTCCTCGAAATTTGTGGGTTTAATTAGGCGTGGCTTGATCTAGCACCAGTGATGCTTGGCAATGCTTTTCTTGGGTGATTCTAGGCTTTGATGGAAATTCTCAACGGCGTTGCCTTGTTTGAAGTGTCAGGCGGTCGCAAATCTCTACGTCGAGGTGGGCGATACACCCCAAATCTGACATGCTTTTCGTGGGTGTTCTACCCATTGTCCGTGATAGCAATCGGTTGGTGGTGCCACCGCGACAACAACGCCTTATTTTATACATTAACCCCGTCTGGCGGTCGATCCCCCATACCTACGCGCGGTAGAAAACCACGGGTTGGTCTTGGTCAACACCAACGATGCTTGGGCGCGCCTCGCTTGTGTGATCCATGGTCCTCAATTTTATATTTGTCCACCCGATTTTCTTGGATCACGCTCTTGAGGGGGCGATTACTCTTACTTTATGTGTTCTTTGTGGGCCTTGGCTAAACCCGTCGGGGTTGGGGCGTCATCCGTCTGGCAAACTCTAAACCCGGTCGGGGGTTGGGGCATCATCCCATCCTCCTCCTCAAAAATCTAACCCGGCCGGGGTTGGGGCATCACATCCCCTTCCTCGTGTGCTCGGCACCGCCAGCGTCTCTTTTTCTCATCCACCATCCCGTCCTCCTCGTGCGCTTTCGACCACGAGTGTTTCTTTTCTCTCCCAGACCACCCCGCCTCTTGTGCTCGGTCGGGGCGTCTTTTTTTTCTCCTTGACCAACAATGTAACGTTGCCTCTCCTTCAGTGGCATCGTTCTTTTGGCAACCCAGCCCGCCTCCTCCCACGGCACCGTTCGTTGTCAAAGCAAAAATGGGCATGGTGTGCCTCTTCTTCCTAGTCACGACCCTCCTTCCGGTCCCTTTTGGTTTTATTTTGTGGAAGGGCGACTAGGTGGGCTTTCTGGCTGCTCTTGTTTAGAGCGGGTCTCCTACATACATACCTAGCGTCACGGGCTTGGCGCCACCGTGCTTCCATATGCTTGCATGCCTCTCGGCATTGCGGGGGTGTGGATTCGTTCGGTGGTGTTGGGTTATAGCGAGCGAGGCGTGTGAGTTGTGCTCGGGATGTTTTTGTTATGCAGCTCAGGTGCTTGTGCAGCAGTCGACATGCCATCCTCATCGTCATCAATCGTCACCTTAAAAGCCTCCATGGCGTTGGGGGCGTCTTGTCGGTTCCTGTGTTGCCTACCTGCCAAAGCGGTATGGGTTTTGAATTGCACCCAGCACTACGTTCCTTCCGCCCTCTTAGGATCGGGGGATCTTGAAGTCACGCGCGGTCCAGTCCACGCGCTCGTCGGCCCTCGCGGCGTCTTGTGAGCTGTTCTTTTGGATCTACGGTGCATGCGGCGACGAGCGAAGTCTGGTGCCTCGCTGCGTTCCCAAAATCTCGGTTGCCTTGAATGACACACTGCCCTGGCCAAGATCTGTCGACCATCTGTCAGCGCATACCAACGCCTGTCTGATCGTGCTGAATGCTACCTGGTTGATCTGCCGGTAGTCATATGCTTGTCTCAATTAAGCCATGCATGTGTAAGTATGAACTAATTCGGGCTGAAAGCTATGAATGGCTCATTAAATCGATTATAGTTTGTTTGATGGTATCTCTTACTGGGATAGCAGTAGTAATTCTAGAACTAATCGTCGCAACAAACCCCGGACTTACGGAAGGGATGCATTTATTAGATAAAAAGGTCGGCCGCTTGAGGCTACGCACATTGCTTTGATGATTCATGATAACTCGTCGGATCGCCGCGGCCTTTGTGCGGCGGCGCATCATTCAAATTTCTGCCACACTATCAACTTTCGATGGTAGGATAGTGGCCCTACCATGGTGGTGACGGGTGACGGAGAATTAAGGTTCGGTCAGGAGGGGAGCTGAGAAGCGGCTACCATCCATCAAAGGGCAACAGGCGCGCCAAATTACCCAATCGACACGGGGGAGGTAGTGACAATAAATAACAATCACAAGACTCGTTAGTGCAGTGATGGAATAATTACAATCTAAATCCCTTAACGAGGATCCATTGGAGGCCGAGTCTGGTGCCCGACAATGCATGTAATTCCAACTCCAATAAGCGTATATTTAAGTTATTCTGCAGTTAAAAAAGCTCGTAGTTGGACCTTGGGTTGGGTTCGATCGGTCGCCTCTACGGTGTGCCCCGGTCGGCTCGTCCCTACTATGACCCGATGCGCTCCTGACATATAACTAGGCGGGTCGTCTCCAGTCTTTGTTAACTGAAGAAATTAAGTGCTGAAAAGCAAGCCTTCGCTCTGGATACATTAGCATGGGATAACACCGGCGGGATTCGATCTATTGTGTTGGCCGCCGGGATCGGAGTAATGATTGAGGGACGGTCGGGGCATTCGTATTTTCATGGTCGGGAGGTGAAATTCTTGGATTTATGAAAACGAACAATGCAAAGCATTTGCGAAGGATGTTTTCATTAATCAAACGAAAGTTAGGGGGGCTCGAAGGCGATCGGAATCTGAGTCTAGTCTCGACCATAAACGATGCTTGCCGAGGATCTCGGTGGATGTTGCTTTTTAGGACTCGGCTGGCACATTCAGAAATCAAAGTCTTTGGGTTCAGGAGTATGGTCATAAGGCTGAAACTTAAAGGGGTTGTGGAAGGGCACCACACAGGGAGTGGAGCACAACGGCTAATTTGACTGACAGGGAAACTTACAGGGTCAGGACGTAGTAAGGATTGTGGTGAGGCTCTTTCTTGATTATGGGTGGTGGTGCGTGGTTGCTTAGTTGGTGGAAGCGATTTATTACGGTTAATTCCGGATTAGCAGAGCGAGACCTCAGCTGCTAAATAGCTATGTGATGCCTCAAGCCGACTTCTTAGAGGGGTATGGCGAAAGCAGGCCACGGAAGTTGTGAAATACTTGGTCTGTGATGCCAGATGTTCTGGGCAGCTATTCTGCTGATGTATTAATGATCTATGTAACCAGGCAGAGCAGGGCCAGATGTCTTTAATTCATAGTGATGAGATAGATCATTCACCGATTGTTGGTCTTCAGGAATTCCTAGTAAGCGCGAGTCATCGGCTCGCGTTAGTACGTCACTGCGGCCCCCTGTCTGTATGCCCGTCGCTCTGGAATTGAATGGTCAGGTGAGTGTTCGGATGCAGCGTGGGCGGACCGCTACCGCCCAACGTTAATGAAGTCACGAACCTTATCATTTAGAGGAAGGAGAAAATCGTAACAAGGTTTCCAATAGGTGAACCTGCGGAAGGATCATTATCGTTGCCTGCTAACAAAGTTAAATAGAAGTGAACGTTCATCCGCAGGACAAAGTTCGATCCGGTGGCTCAGGGAGCTGTTCGAACAGAGCCAGATCCCAGGCCAGAGCTGGCGAGGCGGTCGCCAGCGCACCTCACTCTCGCCAAAACACAAACCCCGTGCGCGAAGGAACTGGCGGTGGAGTGCAATCTTAGCGGGCAGGAGCCAGCGGCCGCCGGTTCTTACCCACTGTTTCTGTGACCTCTAAAATGACTCGGCCAGCGGATATCTCGACTCTTTACGCTTCGATGAAGAGCATTAAGCGAAATCACGATGCTGGCAGTGTGGTGCGAGGAATCAAGTGAACCGTCCAGTGCTGAGCAGATTCGCGCGAAGCCGATAAGCCAGAACTGCCGCTACAGGTGTCACCGCATCGTTACCCAGTCTAAAGCGCCTCACGTCTCGTGCGCGGGGTGGATGCTGACCTCCGCGAGCATCGTCTTGTGGCTGGTTGAAAATCGAGTCCAGCAAATGACTCGTCATGACAAAATGGTGGATGACGATGCTCGAGACGATCGCGTCGGACCCGCCAAGGTCGGACTCCAAACCTGGCGTCCACGGACGCTCAACCAGACCTCAGTCAGGCGGGGCTACCGTGAGTTTAAACATATCAATAAAGCGGAGGAAAAAACAACAAGAGATTCCACAATGGGCCAGCGAAGCCGGGGAAAACCCGCCCATGAAAATCGGTCGCCTCGGCGTCAAATTATGTCTGGGCGTCCTCGATGGCGGGCCAAGACCCAGAATCCCTGGAAGAGGCGCGGAAAAAAGAGCCAGGTCGTGCCGGACCCTGTCGCGCCACAATGTCGGCCGAGTCGGGTTGTTTGGGAATCAGCTGATCGGGCGTAAATTCCGTCAAGGCTAAATCTTGTGAGGCCCAGATGGCGAACAAGTGCAGTGAGGAAAAGATGAAAAGGACTTTGAAAAGAGAGTCAAATAGTGCTTGAAATTGTCGGGAGGGAAGCGGATGGGGGCGGCGATGTGTCCCGTCGGATGGAGCAGTGGCCGTCCGCCGTCGACTTCGGGACATTGTGCGGCGGATTGTGATGGTGGCCCAAGCGGGCACACCGAAATGCTGTGGGCGTCATCATCACGATTGTGGATGGCAGCGTAGCGCCGTCTCGGCGTGCTAAGCACCTTAGCGCTCCGGCGTCGGCTGTGGGCTCCAATTCGGCATCTTGAAACAGGACCAAAGAGTCGACATGTGTGCTTGAGTCAATCAGCGGTGAGGGAAGTAAACCGTAAGGCGCAAGGAAGGCTATTGGTGGGAACCTTTATCGTGGGCAGCACCACCAGGCCACGATCTTACGTGAAGGGTTGATGAGGCATACAATCGGGACCAGAAAGATGGTGAACTATGCTGGCGGGCGAAGCCAGGAGGAAAACTCTGGTGGAGGCCGCTGACGATCTTGACGTGCAAATCGTTAAATCGACTTGGGTATAGGGGCGAAAGACTAATCGAACCGTCTAGTAAACTGGTTCCTCGAAGTTTCCCTCGGGATAAATTTGGAGCCAGCAGGCGAGTTCTATCGGGTAAAACCAATGATTAGAGGCATCGGTATGGCGCCCTCGACCTATTCTCAAACTTTAAATAGGTAGGGCCAGCGTGGCTGCTTTGTTGAGCCAGCGCCACGGAATCGAGGAGCTCCAAGTGGGCCATTTTTATAAGCAGAGACTGGCGTCTTGGGATGAACCGGAAGCTGGAGTTCTGATGCCCCAGACTAGCAGCTAACCTAGACCCCTTAAAGGGTGTTGGTCGATTAAGACACGGGGCGGTGGTCATGGAAGTCGAAATCCCTAAGGAGTGTAACAACTCACTGCCGAATCAACTAGCCCAGAAAATGGATGGCGCTAAAGCGCGACCTATACCGGCCCGTCGGGCAAGGACCAGAGCCCGATGAGTAGGAGAGCGGCGGTCCTTTGCAAAACCAGGCGTGAGCCGGGCGGGCTTGATCGTCGGTGCAGATCTTGGTGGTAGTAGCAAATATTCAAATAAAGGACTTTGAAGGCCGAAGAGGGGAAAGGTTCCATGTGAGCGGCACTTGCACATGGGTTAGTCGATCCTAAGGGGGCGGGGAAGCCCGTCGATAGCGCTTGCGTAGCGTACACCGAAAGAATCGGGTTAAAATTCCTGAGCAAGGGGCGTGGCGGTGGCAACAACGTTAGGGAGTCGGGAGGCGTCGGCGGGGGCCAGGAAAGAGTTATCTTTTACGTTTAACAGCCTGCCCACCTGAAGGCTCAGTAGGAGGTAGAGTCAAGAACTGGAAAAAACCATAGCGTCAGCGTGGTGTCCGGTGCGCCCCGGCGATGAAAATCCGGAGGACAGAGTGCCTCCACGCCGGTCGTACTCATAACCGCATCAGTCTCAAGGTGAACAGCCTGCAGTCGATGGAACAATGTAGGCAAGGGAAGTCGGCAAAATGGATCATAACCTCGGGAAAAGGATTGGCTCACGAGGGCTGGGCACGGGGTCCCGTCCGAACCCGTCGGTGTCGGTGGGTGCTCGAGCTGCTCCATGGCGAGGCGGGTCGTCGCGTGCAGAGGGGGGGCGGATTAGAGCAGGCCCCGGGGCCCTCTTCCCGGGCGTCGAGCAGTCGACTTCAGGCGTAGTGCGGACAAGGGGATCCGACTGTTTAATTAAAACAAAAGCATTGCGATGGTCCTGCGGATGTTGACGCAATGTGATTTATAGCCGGTGCTACGGAGATGTAAAGTGAAGAAATTCAACAGCAAGCGGGTAAGCAGACGGGGTAACTATGACTCTCTTAAGGTAGCCAAATGCCTCGTCATCTAATTAGTGCGCATGAATGGATTAACGAGATTCCCTGTCCTGTCTGCTATCCGGCGAAACCACGATAAGGGAACGGGCTTGGCGAATCGGCCGGGGAAAAGGGAAGTACTGTTGAGCTTGACTCTGAGTCGGCTTTGTGTGAAATGACTTGAGAGGTGTAGGATAAGTGGGAGCTGGAAACAGCCCGAAAGTGAAATACCACTACTTTTAACGTTATTTTACTTATTCCGTGAATCGATGTCGGGGCGCTGCCCCTCTTTTTGGACAATTTGGCTTAATTTGAGTCGTCAGGGCGGAAGACATTGTCAGTGGGGAGTTTGGTGGGGCAGCACATCTGGTTAAAAGATAAAGGGTGTCTAAGATGAGCTCAAGCAGCAATCTCGTGTGGAACAAAGAGATAAAAACTCGTTTGATTCTGATTTCCGTCGAATCTGACGCAGGTAAGAAAGCGTGGCTGTCGATCCTTTAGACCTTGAATTTGAAGCTAGAGGTGTCGGAAAAGTTACCACGGGGATAAGCGGCTTGTGGCAGCCAAAGCGTTCATAGCGGCGTTGCTTTTGATCCTTGATGTCGGCTCTTCCTATCATTGTGAAGCAGAATTCACAAGTGTTGCTGATTGTTCACCAGCACATTAGGAATTAATTTGGGTTTAGGCAGGTCGTGAGGCAGGTTAGTTTTACCATGATGGCTCTTCATGAAATAATGGTCAACCTAGTCTGAGGAGGCAGGTCGCCACGTGGTCATCGCGCTTGGTTGAAAAGCGATTGGCGCGAAGCTACGTGCGTTGGATTATGGTGAGCATCTCCCAAGTCGAAATCGGGCCTAAAGGCAGCGTCTGCCGTCGTTCGTTCTTGGACCAGCGATGGGGGTTTAGGCCCCCGGGAGGCACGTCACGGTTGGTGAACCTTGAAGGCAGATTAGCCTTGTAAAGGCGCCATGGGCGCAATTCCATCGAGCAGCAGAGTTGAATCCTTTGCGGGCGACTTAAATACTGCGACGGGGTATTGTAAGTAAGCGAGTGGCCCCTTTGCCACGATCACTTGGTTCAGCCCTTGTCGCTTTGGTCCTCCCAACCATTCCTAAATTTTCATCATTTTCTTTGCGTTCGGATCATTGGGGCTACAAAGGTACCAATGGAGCAAAATTTTAAGCCATGGTGCCAAAAATGTAACATGGTAACAAACTTAGCCAAAAAATGAGTCCGCGAGCCAAAAAGCGTTATAGAATTTGAGAAAGCGGTGACAAAAAAGCGTGATCGACTTAGCCTAAGAATTGAGCCATGGGCGAAAATGTGGCTAAATTTGATTATGCCAAAGCGTGGTCGAATTTCAACCGGTGCCAAAAGCGTGATCGAAAAAGCTTAACGGTTTGGGTAGCGGTGCCAAAGCGTGGTCGGAATTCGACCACGGTGCCAGCGTGATCAGAAAACTTAGCGGATTTTGAGCCACGGTGCCAAAAGCGATAGTCGAAATTCACCAGGTGCCAAAAGCGTGATCAGAAAACTTAGCCAGATTTTTAGCAGCGGTGCCAAAAACGTGGTCGGTTTTCAGCCACGGTGCCAAAAACGTGATCAGAAAACTTAGCCGGTTAGGGCGGTGCCAAAGCAATGATCAGAAAACAGCCAAGATTTTTAGCGCGGTGCCAAAGCTGTGGTCAATTTCAGCCACCGGTGCCAAAAGCGTGATCGAAAAACTTAAGCGGGATTTTTAGCGGGGTGCCAAAGCGTGGTCAGTTTTCAGACCACGGTGCCAAAAAGCGTGATCGGAAAACAGCTTGATTTTTTGAGCCACAGTGCCAAAAAACGTGATCAAAAAACTTAGCGGTTTTAAGCCGCGGTGCCAAAGCGTGGTGAAGAATTTCAGCCACGGTGCCAAAAACGTGGTCAGATTTTTAGCCCGGTGCCAAAGCGTGGTCGGCCCCCGACCCGGTGCCAAAAGCGTGATCGAGAAAACTTAGATTTTTGACCCGCGGTGCCAAAAGCGTGGTCAGATTTTCACCCAGCGGTGCCAAAAGCGTGATCGGAAAACTTAGCGGATTTTTGAGCCCGCGGTGCCAAAAGCGTGGTCAAATTTCAGCCACGGTGCCAAAAACGTGATCGAAAAACTTAATAGGTTTTTTAGCAGCGGTGCCAAAAGCGTGGTCAGATTTTTCAGCCACGGTGCCAAAAAGCGTGATCAGAAAACTTAGCCCAGATTTTGAGCCGGTGCCAAAAGCGTGGTCAGAATTTCAGCCACGGTGCCAAAAAGCGTGATCAGAAAAACTTAGCGGATTTTTAGCGCGGTGCCAAAAGCGTGGTCGGAATTTGAGCCCGCGATGCCAAAAACGTGATCAGAAAACTTAGCCAGATTTTTGAGCCACGGTGCCCAAAACGTGGTCAGAATTTCAGCCCGCGATTGCCAAGCGTGATCAGAAAACAGCCTTGATTTTTTAGCAGCGGTGCCAAAAGCGTGGTCAGAATTTCAGCCGTTGCCAAAGCGTGATCAGAAAACTTAGCCAGATTTTGAGCCACGGTGCCAAAGCGTGGTCAGAATTTCAGCCCACGGTGCCAAAAGCGTGATCGGAAAACTTAGCCAGATTTTGAGCCAGCGGTGCCAAAGCGTGGTCAGAATTTCACCACGGTGCCAAAAGCGTGATCAGAAAACTTAGCGGATTTTGAGCGCGGTGCCAAAACGTGGTCAGAATTTCAGCCACGGTGCCAAAAACGTGATCAGAAAACTTAGCCAGATTTTTGAGCCACGGTGCCAAAAGCGTGGTCAAATTTCAGACCCGCGGTGCCGTGATCGCCAAAAGCGTGGTCAAATTTCAGCCCAGAAAACGTGATCGAAAAACTTAGCGGATTTTGAGCCGCGGTGCCAAAAGCGTGGTCAGAATTTCAGCCACGGTGCCAAAAGCGTGATCAGAAAACTTAGCCAGATTTTTAGCCCGGTGCCAAAACGTGGTCAGATTTTCAGCCACGGTGCCAAAAAGTGGGATTTTTGATTTTTTGGCCACGGTGCCAAAAACTTACCCGGGGCCCAAGCGTGGTCAGAAACTTGGCGTTGGTGCCAAAAACAGCCATTGGCCGTAAAACTTAGCACTCTTCGTGTCAAAATACTTTCCTTAGACCCCCAATGACATTGGGAAGGAAAACTTTGATGACGAGCACTTCATCCTCCCATTTTCGGATTTTTGCGTTTTTGCCAGTTTTGGTTAAAAAATCATTAAAATCAATCCCTTATCAATGGCTTTCGTATTTGGTGGACACATTGGTTATATTATTGTGCGAGTTCCTGCAAAAAAACTACGCCAAAATTCGATCTCTAGGTACCCTTTTCCATTTTTCCCGATTTTATGTATTTTAGCCACTTTAAAATTTTTTTAAAATTATTCCCTCGTCAAAAATTCTGTAACTTGGTGGACGAAGAGATATGATTATTCTAGGCAATCCTGCAAAAAATCTCACCAAAATTCGACCTCTAGGTCCGATTTTGGACTTATGTCTCCCTTTCAAAAAAGGTATCTACTTGTACAATTTTGGTTTTTGCATATTATCCTATTATAGGGGGGCTGCTCCTCGCTCAAACCACGCCCACAGTGGTTGGTGCGGGACTTCCATGGGACTTCCTCACGCTCTCAAACCTTCCCATGCTTGTTGTGGGTTATTTTCCCATGGTTTTTGGGTGATTAATTAGTTGATCATCCACAGGAGATCTTAGTAGAACTCGGCCCGATTTTTTAGTGCGTCCCTCAGAAATTTATTGGGTTTAGGTGGCGTGGCTTAGTCTAGCACCGGTGATGCTTGGGCAATGCTTTTCTTGGGTGATTCTCCGCTTTGAGTGTCAGGCGAATTATGAATCTGTCAGTAGGCTGATAATATCATTATACTTTCAGCGTGGGTGTTCTACCATTGTCAAAATTATTATAATCAGTTAATTGGTGCCACCAACGATATAATATATATTGCCATTAATGCGTCGCAGCGGTCATCATCTGTGGCAAGGTAGAAACCACCGGGTTGGTCTTAAGTCTAACACAGTGATGCTTAGGCAGCGCCACTCGCCCAATGTGATCATGGTCCCTCAATTTTATATTTGTCCGCTGATTTTCTTGGATCACACACTCTTGGGGGTCAGTACTCTTGCTTTATGTGTTCTTTGTGGGCCTTAGCTAAACCAGGTCGGGGTTGGGGCATCATCCATCACGGCAAACTCTAAACCCCGATCGGGGTTGGGGCATCATCCATCCTCCCCCTCCTAAAAATCTAACCCAGCCCGGGGTTGGGGCATCATCCCTTCCTGCGTAACCGACGGCCCATGGCGTCTTTTCTCATCCACCATCCCATCCTCCTCGTGCACCGGCAGTGTTTCTTTCTCCCAGCCACCCCCCTCTTGTGCTTTCGGTCTCGGCGTCTTTTTTTCTCCTTGACCAGACAATGTATGCGTTGCCTCTCGCCCGTGGCATCGTTCTTTGTGAATTTCTTATAGCCCTCCTCCCACCGGCCTGGATTGGTTGTCAAACAAAAAATGGGCATGGTGTGCCTCTTCTTCCCTAGTACGACCTCGCCCGGTCCCTTTGGTTTATTTTGTGGAAAGGGGCGACTGAGTCGGCACCACCCATTGCTCTTTGTTTAGGCGGGTCTCTACACATACATTTTGGCGATGCGGGCTTGGCGCCACCCGATGCTTCCATATGCTTGCATGCCTACCGGCGTTGCGGGGTGTGGATTCGTTCGGTGGTGTTGGGTTATAAGCGAGCCAGGCGTGTGAGTTGTGCTCGGGATGTTTTGTTAATGCGCAAGGTGCTTATTGCCAGAGCGATCAAACATGCATCCTGCATCATCATCAATCGTCACCTTCGCTCTATAGGCGTTGGGGAAGCATCTTGTCGGTTCTGTGTTGCCTACCTACCAAAAAGCGGTATGAGTTTGGTGCATAGCACCACGTTCCCTTCCGGAGGGCCCCTTCAGGAAATTCGGGGATCTCAGAAGTCCCATGCCCGGTCCGTCGAGGCTCGTCGGCCTCACGCGGCACGTCTTGGCGGTATTTAGCACAGATCTGATTGCATGCGGCGAGCAGCGAAGTCTGGTGGCGGCGTGTTCCTCAAAATCTCGGTTGCCTTGGGCCTTTTGCCTGGCCAAGGTCACATCGACCATCTGCGTCGGCAGCATACGTCACGTCACCCGAGTCGTTATTGAATGCTGCCTGGTTGATCTGCCAGGTAGTCATATGCTTGTCTCAAAGATTAAGCCATGCATGTGTAAGTATGAACTAATTGATTGTGGCTAGAATGGCTCAAATTAAATCGATTATAGTTTGTTTTGATGGTATCTACTACTCGGATAGACAGTAGTAATTCTAGAGCTATCACGTTGACAAACCCCGACTTAAGGATCATTTATTAGATAAAAGATCGACGCGAGGGCTACTTTGTGCTTTGATGATTCATGATAACTTCGTCGGATCGCCGCGGCCTTTGTCACCGTGGCACATCATTCAAATTCTGCCCTATCAACTTCGATGGTAGGATAGTGGCTACCATGGTGAGTGCAATTGTGGAGAATTAGGGTTCGGTTCCGGAGGAGCCTGAACTGGCTACACGCAATCAAGGAAGGCAGCGGTATTGCCCCGATCTGACACGGGGGAGGTAGTGACAATAAATAACAATACGGGCTCATTGAGTCTGTAGTGGAATGAGTACAATCTAAATCCCATACGAGGATCCATTGGAGGAACAGAGTCTGGTGCCAGCCCATGATAATTCCAGCTCAATAAGCGTATATTTAAATTGTTCAGTTAAAAAGCTCGTAGTTGGACCAAGGGTTGGGTCGATCGTCCCTCCGGTGTCACTAGGTCATTTCGTCCTTCTAGGCGATGCGCTCCACGGCCTTAGCTGGCGGGTCGTGCCTCGGTCTTTGTTACTTTGAAGAAATTAGAGTGCTTTCAAAGCAAACTCGCTCTGGATACATTAGCGTGGGATAACACACGGGTTAGATCTATTGTGTTGTATGGGATCAGATAATGATTAACGAGGACAGTCGGGGCATTCGTATTTCATAGTCGGAGGTGAAATTCTTGGATTTATGAAAGGCGAACAACTGCAAAGCATTTGCGAGGATGTTTTCATTAGTAAAAACGAAAGTTGGGGGCTCGAAGCGATCGGATCTGGTCTAGTCTCGACCATAAAGCGATGCAGACCGGGGATCAGCCGGATGTTGCTTTTAGGACTCCAGCGGCTTATATGAGAAATCAAAGTCTTTGGGTTAGGGAGTATGGTCCTTGGTGAAACTTAAAGGAATTGACGGAAGGGCACCACCGCGAGTGGAGCCTGCGAGCAATTTGACTAATAGCGGGGGAAACTTACGGTCAGGACATAGTAAGGATTAATGGTGAAACTCTTTCTTGATTCTATAGGTGGAGTGGTGCATGGCCCAGTTCTTAGTTAATTGGAAGCCCGATTTATGCAGTTAATTGGATTCTTGAGCGAGACCTCAACTTTCTTAAATAGCTATGTGGAGGTAATAAACCCGACTCTTAGAGGGTATGGTAAGCAGGTACGGAAGTTTGAAATGATAAACAGTGCAGCTGATGCCACTTAGATGTTAGGCGCCGCAGCATCTACAGCGATGTATTCAAACGAGTCTATAGCCTTGGCAGAGCAGGCCGGGTAATCTGAAATTTCATCGTGATGGGGGATGGTCGTGCGATTGTTGGTCTTGTCGAGATTCCTAGTAAGCGCGGTCATCATTTCGCGTTGATACGTCCGCCGCACAGCCACCTTGGCCGTCGCTCCTGCCAGATTGAATGGTCACGGTGAAGTGTTCGGATGCGGCGGCGATGGGCGATTATTTACATGACGTTGGCCGAAATCATTGAACCTTATCATTTAGAGGAAGGAGAAATAAATAATTTCGATAGGTGAGCACCGCGGAAGAGATCGTATCGTTGCCTCGCGACAAGTTCGGCCGTGAACCGTTCATCATGAGACAAGTTCGATAAAGGCTGGCTCGAGGCTTTGTTCTCGAACACGACCCAGTCCTCCCAGGCCAGTGGCGAGGCGGTCGCCCATGCCTCCTCTGCCAAAACACAAACCCCGGGCCGTGCGCCAGGAACTCAGCTGTTAAGTGCAATCTTCGCGGGCCGGAGGCAGCGACCCAGCGGACCTTGCCCACGACACTGACATACAAAATGACTCTCGGCAGCGGATATCTCGGCTCTTGCATCGATGAAGAGCGTAGCGAAATCACGATACTTGGTATGGTGCAGAATCTCGTGAACCATCGAGGTCTTTGAGCCGCCAGTTGGCAGAAGCCGTTAGTCAGAACACGCCTGGGTGTCGCATCGTTACCCAAAGCAAAGCGCCTCACGTGCGTGCGCGAGGTAGATCTTACGACCTCACGCGAGCATCGTCGTGGCCAGTCGAAAAAATCAAGTCAGCGGCCCAGGGCTCGTCGCACGACAAAATGAATGAGTAAGGTATGCTCTAGAGCACCAGTCGGGCCGACCCGGCCAAGGGTGGACTCCCACGACCCTGCACCACGTCCACGGATGCTCGAGCGAGACACCGAGGTCAGGCGGGGCTACGTGATTTAAGCATATCAATAAGAGGAGGAAAGAAACTATGAGATTCCTAATGCTTGTGACGAGAGCCAGGGAAAAGGAGACCCGTCATGAAAATCGATTAAGCCCTCGGCGTCCGAGATTGTAATCTGGAGGAAAAGCGTCCTCGGTGGTCGAGGCGGGGAATTAAAGCTGGAAGAGCGCTTAGGAGAGGGTGAGAGCCAGTTGTTCAGGACCTGTCGCACCATGATGTGCTGTCGAGTCGGGTTGTTTGGGAATCTGTTGTCCAGGCCGGTAGAATTTTGTCAAGCTAAATCTTGGCCGAGAGGCCGATAGCGAACAAATACATGGGAGGAAAGATGAAAGGACTTTGAAAAGAGAGTCAAATAGTGCTTGAAATTGTCGGGAGGAAGCGGATGGGGGCGGCGATGTCGGGATGTGGAAGCAGTCTTGAAGTCGGTCCATGGTCGACCTCGGACGTGACCCGCCGGATTGTGATGGTGGCCCAAGCACGGGCTGTCGAAATGCTCGCGGGCGTCATCATCACGATTGTGGATGGCGGCCCGTAGCCGTCTCAGTGTGCCTAATCTGGCTCTCGGCCTCGGCTAGTGGGCTCCCAATTCGGCCGTCTTGGAAACACGGACAAGAGTCCTGACATGTGTGTCTTGATCCCAGCCAGGCGGAAATAAACCGTAGGCGCAAAGGAAGGCGGTGGTGGGAACAGCTATCTATTAGGCGGCCTGCCGTAAACCCTGATCTTACGTGAAGGGTTGAGTGAAAGCATACTATCGGGACAGAAAGATGGTGAACTATGCAGGCGGGCGAAGCAGAGAAACTCTGGTGGAGGCCATGGCGATCTTGACGTGCAAATCGTTAAATCGACTTGGGTATAGAGGCGAAAGACTAATCGAGGCAGATCTAGTAGCTGGTTCCTCAGAAGTTTCCCTCGGGATAGTTTGGAGCCGCAGGCGAGTTCTATCGGGTAAAAGCCAATGATTAGAGGCATCGAGGCAGCGCCTGACCTATTCTCAAACTTTAAATAGGTAGGGGCCAGCGTGGGCTGCTTTGTTGAGCAGCGCCACGAATCAGAGCTCCAGTGGGCCATTTTTGGTAAGCAGAGCTGGCGATGCGGGATGAGCAGGAAGCTGGGTTACGGTGCCCAGCTATGCTAACCTAGACCCCATGAGGGTGTTGGTCGATTAAGACAACGGGGCGGTGGTCATGGAAGTCGAAATCCGCTAAGAATTGTGTAACAACTCACCTGCCCCGAATCAACTAGCCAGAAAATGGATGTTAAAAGCGACTATTGAGTCGGGGCAGGACCAGACCCCAGACTAATTAGGAGAGAGCGCGGCGGTCAGCTGCAAAACCCGAGGCGTGAGCCCGAGGCGGAGGCGATCGTCAGTGCGAGATCTTGGTGGTAGTAGCAAATATTCAAATAGAGAACTTTGAAGGCCGAAGAAGGGGAAAAGGTTCCATGTGACAGCATACACATAGGTTAGTGATCACCACAGGGGCCAGGGAAAGCCGTCGATAGCTGCTTAGCGTGCAAAGGAATCGGGTTAAAATTCTGAGCAGGACGTGGCGGCTGGCGCAACGTTAGGGAGTCAGGGAGGCGTCGGCGAGGCCGGAAAAGAGTTATCTTTTCTGTTTAACAGCTGCCCACTGAAAACGGCTCAGTAGGTAGGATCAGCAGTGGAAAGACACTGCACGTCGCGTGGTGTCAGAGTGCGCCCGGCCCTTGAAAATCCGGAGGACCAGAGTGCCTCCACGCAGGTCGTACTCATAACAGCATCAGGTCTCCAAGGTGAAGCAGACCTGCAGTCGATGGAACAATGTGAAGCAGGGAAGTCGGCAAAATGGATCAGTAACCTCGGGAAAAGATTGGCTCGAGGCTGGAGCACGGGGGTCGATCCGGAACGTCGGCTGTCGGTGGACTGCTCAAGGCTGCTCATGGCCAGGCGAGGTCATCAGCGCTTGCGTCGAGGGCAGTTAGAGAGCAGACCCTTGAGGCCCTCTTCCGGGCGTCGAGCATCGACTTCGAAGCTGAGAATGCGGACGAGGGAATCCGGCATTTTAATTAAAACAAAAGCATTGCGATGGTCCTGACGGATGTTGGCCGCGATATGATTTACGCTGAGTGCTACTGAATGTCAAAGTGAAGAAATTCAACCAGCGGGTAAGCAGGCGGGAAGTAACTATGACTCTCTTAAGGTAGCCAAATGCCTCGTCATCTAATTGGTGGCGCATGAATGGATTAACGAGATTCCTTTGTCACTGTCTACTATCCAGTGAAACCAGCCAAGGGAGCAGGGCTTGGCGGAATCGTGAGGGAAAGAAGACCTGTTGAGCTTGACTCTAGTCAGGCTTTGTGAAATGACTTGAGAGGTGTAGGGATAAGTGGGAGCTGGAAAGCAGTGAAGTGAAATACCACTACTTTTAACGTTATTTTACTTATTAGATGAATCGGAGGCTGGGCGCGCCTCTTTTTGAACCAAAGGCTGGCTTGTCTGGTCGATCACGGCGGAAGACATTAGTCGGGGTGGGGAGTTTGGCTGGGGCAGCTTTTATCTGTTAAAAAGATAACGCAGGTGTCCTAAGATGAGCTCAGCGAAGCAGAAATCTCAGTAGTGGAACAAAGGAAGTAGCTTCGTTTGATTACGATTTCGATCTGAATCTGAGCAGTGGCGTGGCTATCGATCCTTTAGACCTTGAGAGCTGGGCGTGTGAGAAAAGTTTTCACGGATAGCGGCTGGCAGCAAGCGTTCATAGCGACGTTGCTTTTTGATCGCCGATGTAAACTCTTCCTATCACTGTGAGCGAAATTCACAAGTGTTGGATTGTTCACCCGCTTGATAGGGAGCGTGGTTGACCGTCGTGAGACGGTTGGATTTTACCTACTGATGCGATTAATAGCAATAGTAATTCAACCTGAATCGACGAGAGGCTTAGTTGGTCCTTGTGGTGCATGTACTTTGGTTGAAAAAGCGATGTGGCTGAGCTACGTGGATTGGATTATAGTTTGAGCCTCTAAGTCGAGAATCAGGGCTAGAAGACGGCCGTCGCCCGTCGTTGCTTTGCCGACTAGCGGTAGGGGTTTAGGCGAGGCACGTCTTGGATTGAGTGAACACTTGCAAAGGCGGATTAGCCTTTATGGGCGTCATGAAGCGCAATTCCCATCGAGCGGCGAGTTGAATCCTTTGCGGACGACTTAAATCTGTGACGGGGTATTGTAAGTGGCGAGTGGCCTTCTTTGCCCACGATCGCTGAATTGACCCTTGTCACTTTTGATTCGTCCTCGACCATTCCTAGTCATCATTTTCTTTGCGTTAGTCATTGAGGCTACAAGGTACAGTGGAGCAAATTTTAAGCCATGGTGCCAAAAATGTAGCATGTGGTAACAAACTTAGCCATGAGTCACTGAACCAAAAACGTTATGGGGAATTTGAGAAAGCGGTGACAGCGTGATCAGAAAACTTAGCCTACAGAATTGAGCCATGGGCCATGTGGCTAGAATTTGAGACAGCGGTGCCAAGCATTAGGTCGGAGAATTTCAACACGGTCGCCACAGCGTGATCAGAAAAGCATAGCCGGTTTTGCAGACACGGTGCTGGCGAGTGAGTCGGAATTTCACCCACGGTGCCAAGCGTGATCGAGCAGCCCAGATTTTGAGCCACGGTGCCGAAAACGTGGTCCAGAATTTCAACCACGGTGCCAGAAACGTGATCAGAAATAGCTGGCGGATTGGTGCCTGGCGTGGTCGATAGTCAGTTACGCACGGTGCCAAAAGCGATGATCGGCAGCTTGAGCATTTGTTTGAGCCCGCGGTGCCAAGCGTGATCAGAGCACTTGCAGATTTTGCTGGCAGCGAGTGTAAGCAGTGGTCAAATTTCTAGCACGGTGCCAAAAAGCGTGATCAAGCACAGGATAGCCAGCGGTGCCAAAGAGCTGTGGTCAGATACTGCCACGCAGCGGTGCCAAGCGTGATCAGAAAACTTAGCGGATTTTGCAGGCACGGTGCCGACGTGATCAGAAAACTTGGCCAGATTTTTGTAGCCGCGGTGCCAAAAGCGTGGTCGAAATTTCAGCATGCTGCCATGATCGAAAAGCGTGTCGAGCTTGTAAGATGGCGCGGTGCCCAAAGCGTGAGTGGGATCAGCCACGGTGCCAACGTGATCGAGAAAACTTAGCAGATTTTTGAGCCACGGTGCCAAAACGTGGTCGAGATTTTCAGCCACGGTGCCAAGCGTGGTCGAGTTTCAGCTCACGGTGCCAAAACGTGATCAAAACTTGGCCAATTTTAGGCCAGCAGTGCGAAAACGTGGTCGGATTTTAAATACGGTGCAAACGTGATCGAAAGAAAAAACTTGGCAGATTTTTGAGCCCACCGTTTAAAGCATTGACAGATTTTCAGCCACGGTGCCAAAAGCGTGATCAGCGGTGCGGCGATGAGGTAAATTCAGCCACGGTGCCAAGCGTGATCGAAGAAGCAGCGGTTGAGCCACGGTGCCCAAAAGCATTGGTCAGATTCTTCAGCCACGGTGCCAAAAACGTGATCAGAAAGCAGCCAGATTTTGAGCCACGGTGCCAAAACGATGGTCAGATTTTCAGCCACGGTGCCAAAAACGTGATCAGAAAACTTAGCGGATTTTTAGTAGCGGTGCCAGCGTGGTCAGATTTTGAGCCGCGGTGCCAAAGCGTGATCAACCAGGCAGATTTTGAGCCTGGAGTCTTGCGTGGTGATTCAGCGAGTGCAGCAAACGTGATCAGAAAACTTAGTAGATTTTTATGCCGTCGGTAGCCGTGGTCGAGTTGAGCCACGATGCAGACGTGGTCCAGAAAACTTAGCCAGATTTTGCAGCCACGAGTGCCAAAAGCGTCAGGTCGAATTGTCAGCACGGTGCTAACGTGATCAGGCTTAGCGTGATTTTGCAGGCAGCGGTGCCAAAAGCGTGGTCAGAATCATGCCACGGTGCCAAAGAAAACGTGATCGCGAAAACTTAGCGGATTTTGAACACGGTGCCAGCGTGGTCAGAATTTCAGCCACGAGTGCCGCGTGATCCGAGAAAGCAAGCGGAATTTTTGGCAGCGAGTGCCCAACGTGGTCAATTTCAGCCACGAGTGCCAGCGTGATCAGCTTAGCAGATTTTGAGCCGCGGTGCCAGCGTGGTCAGAATTTCAGCAGCGGTGCCAAAAGCGTGATGCAGCAGCCAGGTGCAAGACACGGTGCCAGCGATGAGTCGGAAATTCGCCCATGATAGCATTGACGTCGAGGCACTGGCCAGGATTTTTGAGCCACTTGGTGCCAAAGCGATTGGTCAGAATTTCAGCCACGGTGCCAAGCGTGATCAGAAAACTTAGCGTTGCGGTGCCAAAGCATTGGTCAGATTTTCGACCACGGTGCCAAGCGTGGTCTCGCGAGTCAGCCGGTTGCAGGCCGGTGCCAAGAAAACTTAGCCACGGAGCCAGCGTGGTCAGAAACTTGGCGTTGGTGCCAGCCGTGTTAGCAAACATAGCACTCTTCGTGATCAAAATACTTTCCTCGCCCGACGATGAGCGTTGGGAAGGCTTGGTGTGGCAAAGCGCTTCATCACTCCATTTTAGGATTTTTGCGTTTTGCCAGTTTGGTTAAAATCATTAAATCAATCCCATATCCAATGGCTTTTCGTATTTGGTGAGCACATTAGTTATATTATTGTGCAGTTCACCAAAAAACTACGCCAAAATTCTAAATTACCCTTTCCATTTTCCCGATTTTATGTATTTAGCCGCTTTAAAATTTTTTAAAATTATTCCCTCGTCAAATTCTGTAACTTGTGGACGAAGAGATATGATTATTCTAGAGCAATCCTGCAAAAAATCTCACAAAATTCGACCTCTGGGTCCGATTTTGGACTTATGTCTCTTTCTGAAAATCTCTTGTACAATTTTGGTTTTGCATATTATCTATTATGAGGGGGCTGCTCTCGCTCAAACCACGCCCACAGTGGTTGATGCGGGA
The DNA here is from genome assembly GCA_025330945.1 of Mucuna pruriens. Taxonomy (NCBI): domain Eukaryota; kingdom Viridiplantae; phylum Streptophyta; class Magnoliopsida; order Fabales; family Fabaceae; genus Mucuna; species Mucuna pruriens. The sequence goes on along the minus strand of JAENHJ010000364.1, from coordinate 7,233 downwards.
CTTCATGGGACTTCCCTCCCCACTCACAAGCCTTCCATGCTTGTTGTGGGTTATTCCCCATGGTTTTGGGTGATTAATTAGTTGATCATCCCACCTTGCCAGAATCTTTCGGCCGATTACAGTCGTCTCGATTTATTGGGTTTTAGGTGGCGTGGCTTATCTAGCACCAGTGATGCTTGGGCAATGCTTTTCTTGGGTATTCTCGGCCCAGGAGGAATTCTCATTTGTTTGGTAATAAATCTCAGTGGTGGGCGATACACATCACGACATGCTCGGCGTGGGTGTTCTGCCATTGTCGGTGGTAAATCAGTTGGTGGTGCCTACATTGACCACACAACCTTGATATGCGTCATAGTATGCCGGTCTACACTCATGATGAAAACCACAGGGTTGTGTCTTGCTCTGATGCAAGCGATGCGCCTCTTCTATGTGATCCATGGTCCTCAATTTTATAGTTTGTCCTTCGATTTTTCTTGGATCACACTCTTGAGAGTGATACTCTTGCTTTATGTGTTCTTTGTGGGCCTTGGCTAAACCGGTCGGAGTTGAGGGCATCATCCCGTCTGGCAAACCTCTAAAGCCAGTCGAGGTGAGGCATCATCCATCCTCCTCCTCCTAAAAATCTAACAGTCGAGGGTTGAGGGCATAAATCCTTCCTCGTGCTGCACGCACCGCGTCTCTTTTCTCATCTGCATCCCATCCTCTCGTGCACTAGCATGCAGTGTTTTCTCCCAGACCACCCCTCTTGTGCTGAGCGTCTTTTTCTCATGACCAGCAATGCGTTGCCTCTCTCTGGCATCGTTTGCATGGTTCTATGCTGCCACTCACACGCTGATTCGTTGTCAAAGCAAAAATGGGCATGGTGTGCTTTACTCTTCTTCACTGATGCGATGCCTCGCTCGGGTCCCTTGGTTTTATTTTGTGGAAGGGCGACTGAGGTGGAAGCACCACTAGCTCTTTCTTGTTTGCACTGGTCTCACTACGCCATGCCTAGCTTGATGCGGGCTTAGGCGCCACAGAATGCTTCCATATGCTTGCATGCCTCTAGGCATTGCGGGGTGTAATGGTCGATTCGGTGGTGTTGGGTTATGGCGGCAGCGCGTGTGAGTTGTGCTCGGAGATGTTTTGTTGTCTGGCTCCGTGCTTGTGCACCAGACAGTCGACATCATGCATCAAATCATCATCGATCAAATGCACCTATGCAGCCTCCTTATGGCGTTGAAATCTTGTCGGATTCTGTGTTGCCTACCTGCCAAAGCGGTATGAGTTTTGAATTGCCTGACACTGCGTTCCTTCAGGCCTGCCGAGGAGTCGGAGATCTCAGAAGTCACGCGCGGTCCACGTCGGGCTCGTCGGGCCTACAGCGACACGTCTTGAGCTGTTATTCTTTGGATACGGTGCATGCGTGCGAAACCTTGAGATCACTGGTGCCCATGCGTTCCTCAATCTCGGTTGCCTGAATGACCAACTGTACACTGGCCAAGGTCTGTGTCGACCATCTGCGAAACCGGCGGCACCAGCATAACGTCTTGAAGTCATTAACGATACTACCTGGTTGATCCTGCCGGTAGTCGTATGCTTGTCTGAAGATTAAGCCATGCATGTGCTAAGTATGAACTAATTGACTGTGAAACTGCAGAATGCTCATTAAATCGATTATAGTTTGTTTGATGGTATCTCTACCGGATACACTGTAATTCTAAACTATCGTCTGCAAACAAACCTGGAAGGATGCATTTATTGAATAAAGGTCGGCGCAGGCTCTGCTGTTGCTTTGATTCATGATAACTCGTCGGATCACTTACGGCCTTTATCTGCGGCGCATCATTCAAAATTTCTGCCTATCAACTTTCGATGGTAGGATGGTGGCCTACCGTGGTGGTAACGGGTGGCGCAGAATTAGGGTTGATTCGGGAGGGCACCCACATTCACGCTACTGCAGAGCAGGCAGTAGCATAAATGCCCAATCGACCTGCAGGGCGAGGTAGTGACAATAAAGCCTTATGCATAGGCATCATTGAGATGCGGCCAGTGAATGCACAATGCAAATCCCCACTGCTGGATCCATTGGAGGCAGATCGGAAGTGCCGACAGCATGTAATTCAACTCGATACGCGTATATTTAAGTGTGCTTGCGATTAAGCTAAAGCTGGTTGGACCTTGGGTTTAGATCGATCGGTCCGCCTCTGGTGTGCACCGTCGGCTCGTCCCATACTGACGATCGCTCCTGGCCTGGCCCAGGTCGTGCCTCACGTCTTGTGTGCTTTACAGAAGAAATGAGAGTCTAACAAAGCAAAGCCTACGCTCACGATACATTAGCATGAGATAACACCACGAGAGATTCTGATCTAGTGTGTTGGCCTTGGATCGGAGTAATGATGATTCACCGAGGACAGTCGCATTCAGTATTTCGCAATCGAGGAGTGAAAGTGCTTGGATTTATGAAGACGGAGCTTATTGACGACTAAACATTTGCCGAGATGTTTTCATTAATCCAAGAACGCAGTTGAGGGGGCCTCGAAGGCGAGTCGGATACCGTCTAGTCTCAGCCATCAAACGATGCGACCGAGGGATCAGCGGATGTTGCTTTTAGGACTCATGTGGCACCTTATAATCAAAAGTCTTTGGAGTTCAGGGATATGGTAAGAGCTGAAAACTGAGGGAGTGAGGAAGAGGCACCACGGGAGTGCGGGCTGCAGCTGACTATTTCAGCAGAAACTTACCAGGTCAGACATAGTAGAGATAGTGAGGCCAAGCTCTTTCGTGATTCTATGGGTGGTGGTGCATGGCGGATTCGCAGTTGGTGGAGGCCAGGTTATGCAGCAGTTGAATTCCGTTAGCGAAGCAGAGACCTCGGCCTCTTTAAATAGTATGTGGAGGTAACTACTCACGGCCCGGCTTCTTAGAGGAGCTATGGCAGACTTAGGCCACGGAAGTTTGAGGCAATAACAGGTACTGTGATGCTGGACGTTAGGCCTTACGCTGTGATGTGTCCACGCGAGTCTAGCGCCTCGCCAGAGCGAGGCACGGATAATCTTTGAAATTTCATGCATTGATGAGGATAGATCATTGCAGTGTTGGTCTTGACGAGGAATTCCTAGATAGCGAGTCATCGGCTCGCGTTGACCTACATCACTTTGTTGGCAACGCTCCTCTGATGATGGTCGGGTGAAGTGTTCGGATTGCGGCAGTAGGCGGTTCGCTGCCGTGACGTTGTGAAGTCACTGAACATGTCATTTAGAGGAAGGAGAAGTATAACAAGGTTTCCCGTGGTGAACCTGCGGAAAGGATCATTGTCGTTGCCTCACAACAAGTTCGGCCAGCGAACAGTTCATCCGCAGGACAAGTTCGATCGAGGCTGGCTCAGAGGAGCTGTTCTCGAACACCGAGCCACGAGTCCTCTGACCAGCGCTGCGCATGCCATGCTCTCGAAGCCAGTGCTGCGCCAGACTCGAAAACTGTTAAGTGCAATCTCGGGCCGGGAGGCAGTACGACCCACGCCGGACTCTTGCCACGACACCTGCAACATACAAAACTGACTCTGCCAATGACGGATATCTCGCTCTTTGCATGCCGATGAAGAAGCGTGGCGAAATGCGATGCTTGGTGTGAGTGCAGCAAATCCGTGAACCATCGAGGTCTTTGAGGCATAAGTGACGCCACGGCTCGTTAGGCAGTATTTGCACAGTGTCATGCATCGTTGCCAAAGTGCAAGCACTTCAGCGTGCGTGCGCTTGCGAGGTGGATGCTGACCTCCGCATGACATCGTCTCGTAGCTGGTTAGAAAAATCGAGTCAGCGGGCCCGATAAATCGCGACAAAATGGTGGATGAGCGATGCTGAGACGATTCGCGACAACCGGTCGGACTCCCAGGCCACGCGTCGGGCGCTCATGAACCTCAGTCGGGCGGAGGCCGTGAGTTTAACATATCAATAGCGGAGAAAAAACTTAACAAGTTCTAATAATGGCGAGCCGGGAAAGAGCCACCATGAAAATGAAGTCGCCTCGGCGTCAGATTATGAATCTGGGCGTCTCGGTGGCGGGAGACTGAGTCCACAGAAGAAGCCGAGAAGAGTGAGCCGTCGTGCCGGACCTGTCGCTCCTGGCTTGGCCAGGATATGGTACAGAATCAGTGACAGAATTCGGTCAAGGCTAAATCTTGGCGAGGCAGATAGCGAACAATAATGCATGAGATAGAAAAGACTTTGAAAAAAGGTCAAATAGTGCTTGAGGTTATCGGAGGGAAGCGGATGGGGGCGGCGTGTGTCCCGATGGATATTGGAGCAGTGGCAGGCTCATGTCGGTTCAGGACATTGACAGCACATGATTGTGATGGTAGCTAGCCTCGAAATTTGTGGCTCTTCATGAGCGTCATCCAGGTGTGGATGGTAATGTATGTCTCGGCGTGCCTACCCTGTAACGCTCGGCGTCGGCGATGAGCTCATTCGGCTCGTCTTGGCTCACAGACAAGGAATCGACATGTGTGGAGTCAGCAGGCGGAAATAAACCGTAAGGCGCAAGGAAGCGATTGGTGGGAACACTTTATCTGGAGGCGGCACCATGGCCAGGCCACGATCTTACGTGAAGGGTTCGTGAAGCGCCACAGCCGACCGAAGATGGTGAACTATGCTGGCGGGCGAAGCCAGAGAAACTCTGGTGGAGGCCATGGCGATCTTGACGTGCAAATCGTTCGTCTGACTTGGGTATAGAGGCGAAAGACTAATCGAACCGTCTACACTTCAGTTTCCTCAGTTTCCTGGGATAGGTGGAGCCGCGAGGCGAGTTCTATCGGGTAAAAGCCAATGATTAGAGGCATCGGGCGCAACGCCCTCGACCTATTCTCAAACTTTAAATAGGTAGAGACGGTGGCTGCTTTGTTGAGCGCGCCCAGGAATCAAACTCAAGTGGGCCATTTTTAGTAAAGCCAGCGTCTGGGATGAGCAGGGTTCTGATTGTTAGCATGCTGAACCCTGAAAGGTGTTGGTCGATTAAAATGACGGGGCGGTGGTCATGGAGTGAAATCCAGCTAAGAGGTGTGTAACAACTCACTGCGAATCAGCCAGCGAAAATGGATAGTGCTAGCCCTTGACCTATACGGAGAGCGAGACGAACGCAGATGAGTAGGAGAGCGCGGATCATTCTGCAAAACCAGGCGTGAGCCGGCGGGCTTGATAAATCGGTGCAGATCTTGGTAGTAATAGCAAATATTCAAATAGAGAACTTTGAAGGCGAAGAGGAAAAGGTTCCATGTGAGCAGCACTACGCATGGGTTGAAGTCGATCTAGGGGCGAGGCCAGGTCTGATAAGCGCTGCAGTAGCGATACCACGAGGAATCGGGTTAAAATTCTGAGCAGACCGTGGCGTGGCAGCAACGATTAGAGAAGTCACGGAGACGTCAGGCGAACCCAGGAAGAGTTATCTTTACATGTCTAGTGACACGCAAACGGCTGCGGAGCGAGTGGGAGATCGGCCAGACTGGAAGCCACCATATGCAGCGATGGTGTCAGGATGCGCCAGGCGGTATGAAAATCCGGAGGACGATGCCTCCACGCCCAGGTCGTACTCATAACATCAGGTGCTCAGGTGAGGCGGCCTGCGGTGATGGAACAACTGATAGGCAAGGAAGTCAAATGAAAATGGATCGCAACCTCAGAGAAAAGATTAGCTCTGAGGAGTCGGGAGTCGATCCGAACCGGCATCAACTGTCGGTGGGCTGCTCGAGCTGCTCAGCATGGCGGGCGGGTAAATCAGCGTGCGTGATCGAGCGGATTGAGAGCAGACGAACCGCAGGGCCTCTTCCGGGCGTCGACACGATCGGCTTCAGGCTGAAAATGCGGACAAGAAATCAGACTGTTAATACAAAAAGCATTGCGATGGTCCTACGGATGTTGACGCAATGTGATTTCTGATGCTCTGAATGTCAAAGTGAAAAATTAACCAAAGCGCGAAGGTAGCAGCGGAAGTAACTATGACTCTCTTAAGGTAGCAAATGCCTAATCATCTAATTAGTAGGGCGCGTGAGATGGATGCTGAAGATTCCTTGTCCTGTCTACTATCAAGCGAAACCACAGCCAAAGGAGCAGGCTTGGCGGAATCAGGAGGAAAAACCTGTTGAACTTGACTCGTCAACTTTGTGAAATGACTTGAAGGTGTAGGATAAGTGGGAGCTGGAAACATGAAAGTGAAATCTACTACTTAACGTTATTTTACTTATTAGTGAATGGGGCGGCGCTGCCTCTTTTTGGACAACAAGTGGTCGATCAGGCGGAGAGACATTGTCAGTGGGAGTTGTTTGGGGCGGCATCTGTTAAAAGATAACATGCCAGGTGTCTAAGAATGGGCTCAACGAGAGCAGAAGTCTGCGTCGATGGAACAGGATAAAGCTGGGTTGATTCTGATTTCGATCATGATCTGAGCAGTGGCGTATTACTCTCGATCCTTTAGACCTTCGAATTTGAAGCTGAGGTGTCGGAAAAGTTACCACGAGGATAAGCGGCTTGTGGCAATAGCGTTCATAAGCGGCGTTGCTTTTGATCAGTCGATGTAAATCTCTTCATTGTGAGCAATTCACCAAGTGTTGGATTGTTCACGATAGGGAGCAATGAAGTACGGTTTAGGCCAGAGTCGTGAGAACCGAGGTTAGTTTACCTGATGGCAGGTCTCGCATGATAGTAATCGACCTAGTCTTGAGAGGAAGCAGATTGGTCGCAATGGTGGTCATCGCAACTAGTTGAAAAAGCGTGCTGTGGCTAAAAGTCGTTGGATTATGACTGAAACCGCCTCTAGAGGTCGGAATCGGGGCTCGGCAACGTCGCCGTCGTTCGTTTCACCAGGCAACGGTGGGGGTTTAGGCGGAGGCACGTGCAGTTTATACGTGAACTGCTGCAAACACAGATTAGCCTTATGGAAGCATCACATGACATAATTCCCATCCCGACAGCGGCAGTTGAATCCTTTACCGAGCGACTTTACATCTGGCAGCGGGAGTGGTGTAAGTGGCAGAGTAATACTGCTGCCACGATCAGAGGTCGATAACAATAAAGCTGATTCGATCCTCAACCATTCCTAAATTTTTCATCATTTTCTTTGCGTTCAGTCATTGAGGCTACAAAGGTATGATTGAGACAAATTACAGCCATGGTGCCAAAAATGTAGCATGGTAACAAACTTAGCCAAAAATGAGTCACGAGCCACGTTATAAGTTTTGAAAACGTGATAAAGCGTGATCAAAAG
>JAENHJ010000363.1:0-63773 GCA_025330945.1 Mucuna pruriens | reverse complement strand
ATAATTGTGCTTCGTTCAGTTACGTATTGCTGCCTAAAACACACGGTCTTGCAGGAGAAGACCCCCACAAGCATCTCAAAGAATTTCACGTGGTTTGTTCCACGATGAGACCTGAGGGAATCGAAGATTACATCAAGATGAAGGCATTTCCATTCTCCTGGATGGAGCTGCAAAAGGGCTCAGTTATATCTCGGCCAGCACTCTTCAACACACAGGGGAGATACGAAGCGGACCTTCCTAAAAATTATTTCCAGCCTCTAGGACTGCGACCATGAGAAGAAATCTGTGGGATAAGGCAGCATACAGGAGACTTTGCACCAATATTGGGAGCGCTTCAACAAGCTTTGTCCCTGTCCCGTCATCGGATCAGCGAGCGAGTTGCTGATCGAGTGCTTCTGAAGGACTATCCGATGATGGTGGGGCATGATTGATGCATGAGTGGAGACATTAATGGACAAAACACCGATGGCGACAGGCATCGATCTCGAACATGGCGAGCAACACTCGGCAATTTGGGATCAGAGGCCGAATCCATCTGTGATGGGCAATCGGTGCAGCCTCCCGACAAGGATGGAGAACAGTAGCAGGGTTGGCATCTCTGGTGAAACAAGCTGGCTGTTGAGCCCAGCATCGCGACTCATGTTGCCAAGGTGCAATGGCATATGTGCCAATGGAGCATCAAGCGATCTGCCCAGCTCTTCAAGAACCGTCTAGCCAAACAGAAGTGTTGGGCATTAGGATGATTCTAGTACGGGAAGCAGCTATACCAGAGCCCAAACGGTTCAATAATCAACCATGGGGAGACAACCATTTTCGTGACCCACAAGCAAGGACAATATCAGCTCAGGCCAGGATCATGCCGAATGTACCTTTATGAATTATGCAGTTACCATGACCGAGTCATGATACCCAGGCATCCTTCCACCATGTAATGAGAACTCTACAAAACAACTCTCCATCACTGAAAGATTTGTGGGCGGCTAGTGATGTTGAAGGCAGATTACAGTTGTTTCGGCAGCGACTTGTCGAATAACTAAAGCTATATGGCATGTTGCTTATAGATCGTTCTTCTCGAGGACACGGTGTGCTCGATTTGTGGGTGTGGTGTAAAGAGTGAAGTGGAGGCGTGGCCCAAAGTTGCTCTCAACGAGGCGGTAGAAGTCGACCTCAGCCAGACGATCTGCTTGATCTCGGTTGGGCCAGAGCATTACGGAGGGTGGACTACCTCGTCTCGGACTGGCGTAAACAAGGGGGTTTGGAGTGCAAGTAAGCAGAAAGTAAACTAAGACTATGAATGCAGTAAACATATACTACTGTTACCTAATTCTATTGTTATTTATTATATATATTTGTGTTCATGTTCAGTTCCATTAGTTCAAGTCCAGTCAGTTCCCATGGCTCGATTCTTAGTCCATATCAGCCTTTGGTAGTCTTATGACAATCGCCAAACATTAGTCCATTGTCATCTGGGAATTATGCAATCAGCTACCTCATCAGTTGGCGGGGATTGGAGTATAAGCTGATTTTAGGTTCTTGATTAACTATATGGTTGGCGATTGCCTCTTGAATTAGTTAAACCCGATTCCGATCAAACAGCTTAACATTGTTCATATTCAAATGCAATCCTTGATTCAAACATGAATTAAGGAAGAGGAAGAAAGATATGAAATGCATAATGAAATCGATTAACAGAAACAGAATACAAATACAGTGGTTCTGACTTTAGATGAATCCATCTTCCTTGACGATCGCCATGATTTGATGGTGGTAGTTCACCTCAGTTAGCACGAGCGCTAAGATCAGCTCCACCAGTGCGTCAATAGTCTGATCGGTCCCCTCGCAGACTTGACTTCTCGGTCTCAGACCTGCACTTCCTCAATCCAGAAAACGCCATGTGAGCACAGGTGCCCAAAGCGGAGAAGGCGGCGAGAAAAATAGATGCAGTGAGTATGGAATTTGAGTGAATTCAGGAACGGAAATGTAAAAAAGTGCACAGCTCTTCCTATATATACCCGAGCTGTGATATGCTAATCTAACAAATCCCTAACAGAATTACATTGTGAAAGATCTATTCTACCCTATGCGGATCTTCTAGCATTGACATAGCCAGATTTCCTAGGAGTGACATGGCATTTTGACTTTGTGTGAGATGGCCTCCAAGTTGGATAGCTGATGTGGTCAATTAAATCTGGTTAGACTCTACTGGGCTGCTGGGCTCAAGGCATGGGTTCTTAGAGGCGACTCTGTTCTTGCGAGATGGAGTCGGACTGGCAGAGGATGACTTCATCTCGGCAGAGACTCCTTTTGTTGGCCAGTAGTCAACTCGGCTTATCTGCCAGAAGAAGGAGTGACACTTTCATTAACTAAAGAAGTCTAAATTAACACAGATTTGTATTTTCTCTGTATTTCAAACCCATAGAATGAATCTTAGCTAACAATTCATTCTTTATGCTGAAATAGTGTACAAACCTCCTTCTTAGGTGTCTGAAAAAAGATGTATAAATTGTGACTCATCCACCTCACACTTACTTTTTGCGCTCTGGGCAAAATAAAATGAAAATCAACAAGGAAATTTTAAAAATGAAAAGAATTTTCTTCACTTGGCTTCTTTAGTTCAATCGAGGCAGTCGACCTTCATTCAACTGCAGGATCGAGATACTCTAAGCATGATAGGAAATTGCTCCTTCCGTGCTCTAGGCAAATTCGCGGCCTGAAACAAAGAAGGTAACCAAGGTGACTCTCTTTTGGGCAAATAACTCCTCATTTCTCACGTGTTTGGGCTTGTATTTACCTCACATTCATGGGCCGATATTACCATACTTTGGCAAATCTCTTTCTTACACCTGCAAAACACACTGCGTTATGATCACTAGGACTTCTTTTTCCGACATGGCGAGGCTGGGTCACGGAGTAGGATAGAATATGGGAAAACTGGCTCAGGACCCCAGAGAGGGGGCAGTAAGGGAGCAAGCTTTATCGGCCTGAGGGTAACCAGGATCTTTGTCAATTTCTCCTCCTTGCTGCTACCGGCTCATTTTCTTTTCTTTTTTCTCATTATACAACTTATGCAGCTGTTTTCTTTCTTTATTTGTTTCAGCTCAGATTTTCAGCTACTGCTTCCTCTTTTTCTTTTGGTTTTTTCTTTCTTTCCGCTTTTATTCTTTTTCTTGCATTTCCAGAGGCCTTGGTCTTTGAACAACCTTTGCTTCCTAGGTTCCCCACACACTTGATCATAACTTACTCCCCAAATAATTCCAAGCTCCTCTGTTCCTCGGGGTGAGGTTTGATTCATGGTTTTTGGCTTTGGCTTAATAGTGAGCTGTTTAGGAAGAATGAATTTATATTAGGCTTTCAGGGTAAACAACGAACACATTTGTTCAGGTAGCCTTTATTTGGTTCAGGGCTTATAAGACATGGCCTAGATCATATCATTCCTACCATGTGAGAACAGTTGTATCCAGAGTTAAAAGGCCAAAATGTAGAATATGCAGTTAACATGAATGCAAAATCATATTAGAAGAAGAAAGAAATGGCAAAGATGTAAGTTATCCATATTTACAAGGCTCAAAATCTCACACAGGTTGTATTTGCTCTGACATGGGGGGTTTCCTTTTTAGATTCTCAATCAACTATTGACTAGAGCATAAAAGTTTCATTCCGCTTCAAGCTAGAAAATCTCTTGCCACCGTTGCGAGAGTTACTTCCCTCTTGACTTATTTAAACTTTCAAGCCAGTTCAAGATTCTTTTCAAACAATTTTACTTTTTGACGTTCCACTTGGAAATTCTGATTTAGGAGGAAAAGAAAAAAAAGGTAAATGACAAAATTGAAACTCTGCCAGGCCGAAGATGTTGGATCAGGCCGAGATATACCAGAACCGGCATAGACTAAAACTTGGGCAACTTATATTTGAAAAAAAACATGACAGATTTAAAAAATACAAAATGAAGCAGCGCCGAAAAAACAACAAAGTGATTAAACTAACAAAACAAAAATTAAAATTAGCGAGTTCGGAGAGTGGAGGCGGGGGTTAAGGCAGCAATTGAGATGACTGTATATTTATCCCCCCGCCCCCCCACCCTTTAAAAATCTGCATTGTCCCGATGCGAGCAGGGTCATTTAGTGATGTTGGTTCCCATCAATGATATTATCTCCATGTTATTATGAGTGATAGCGCTGGACCTTCATGGAATGGCTTAATCGATGCCCGTTGACCTGGAAGGTCTTTGTTGCTGTGTTCATCTTTTAGCTGTACTACACCATGGGAAACACATTAGTGATAACAAAGGCCCGTCCATCAGGCGTGGTTTACCAATGAGCTTGGGCGTGAGTTAAACAAAGAGGACTTTTTGGCCAACTCGGGTTCTTTTTCTCGGGATCTGCTAGTCATGAAATCGGCGATTTTCTGCTTGTAGATCCTAGAGTTTTCATATGCTTCAAAGCGGAGTTCATCTAACTCTTGCAGCTGAAATTTTCTCTGCTCTCACTTGGTCATAAGCCAAGTGCACTGCTTAACAGCCCATATGCTCTGTTCTAGCTCCACGGGGAAGGTGACAGGCTTTACGAAAACAATCCTATAGGGAGACATCCTAAGGTGTTCGGTATGCAGTTCTATGTGCCCAGAGCATCCTCGGAGGCGGCTCGATCTTTCCTGCTTTGGGATTGGTCATTTTTGCAATGTTTTCTTGATTTCCCTATTGAACACTTCTGTTGGCCATTTGTTTGGGGGTGGTAGGCGTTACTTGTTCTGTGTGCTACTCCATATTTTGAAGAAGGAGGCCATCGCTCTGTTCTGAAGTGACTGCCTTGGTCATATGAGTGCTTTTAGCACACCGAACCTGCAGAAAATATTGGACTTGAGAAAGTCATAACCACTCTTGCATCATTTGTTACTGGTGGCAATGGCTTCCCCATCTTGACACGTAATCCACGGCCAGCAAGATGTAGGAGTGCCCATTGGAGGCTGGAATGGCCCCCCATGAAGTCTATTCCCCAGACATCAAATTTCCTAGAATTGGATGGGTTCTTTGGGGCATTTCATGCCTTCTGTTCATAGCCACTCCTGCTTTTGGCAATTCTCGCTTGAGGTGGAAGGCAATTCATGCGCGTCCTTGAAGATAATTGGCGATAAAGGCCCACGGTCAGTACTTTCTGGCAGTCAAGTTGATCCATAGTGGCCGCCTCCGGTCCGGTGGCGAGGCTGGAGAGCCAGGTGAACTTCGGCTGAGAATGCACTGCGGATGATCTTGTCACTTTGCCATCTCCAAAGGTAGGGATCATCCCAAATGTAGTATTTGGCATCGCTTCTGAGTTTATCTTTGTATGCAGAGATGCCTCGGTGGTAAGCAGAGATGCTGCAACAAAATTACAAATGTCGGCAAACCATGGTGGAGACGTTTTTATATGTAGCAATTGCTCGTCAGGGAACTCGTCTCGGATAGGCATCAATTCGCTTTCTTTCTCAGTGCTTTCCGGATGATGCTGCTCTGAAATTCTCAACACCTTTCTTGTCTCTGATTTCCGGGTTGAATTCTTGAAGAAGAAGCATCCACCTAATCAGTCTTGGCTTAGCATCGGGCTTCTTCAGCAAGTACCTCGGAAGCATGGTCAGAGAACACAATTATCTTGGGCAGAAGGTAGGAGCAGAAATTTGTCCACGGCAAAAACTATTGCCAAGAGCTCCTTCTCGATTGTTGTGTAGTTTTTTTTGGGCGGATCCATAGTTCTGGATGCATAAGCTACCACGTGCACGGGTTGGCCAGGCTCGAGCTCTTTGGCCCAGAAACGGCTCCCAATCTTAGAGTTGGATGCATCACACATTAGTTCAAAGGGAGGTCCCAGTCAGGTGCTTGCAAAATAGGGGTGGATGTGAGTCTTCTCTTCAGCTCTGAAATGCTTCCATACGAGGCGGTCAAAGTGAAATTCTACATCATACGTAGCAAGACGGCCAGGCAAGGCAAGTTTACTGAAATTTTTGATGAATCTCTGTAAAAGCTGCGTGTCTAGGAATGACGAACCTCACTTGAAGCGGGGTTTGGAAGGAAAGTAATGATGTCTATCTTTGCTTTGTCTACCTCGATGCCTCTGTTGGAGACTAGGTGTCCCCGACACTATTCCTTTTAGTCACCATGAAGTGACATTTTTTTCAAATTGAGCCAAGGTTTGTGTCAATGCATCTCTTCAACACTTTTTGCTAGATTACTCAAGCGGGCTTCAAATGAATCGGCATATCTTAGTGAAGTCATCCATAAATACCTCCATGCAGTCCTGCAACAAGTCAGAAGATGCTCATCATGCAGCGTTGAAATGTACTCGGGCATTGCGAGAGGCCAAATGGCATGCGTGTGTACGCAAAGGTACCAACTGGGCAGGTGAAGGTTGTCTTATGTTGATCTTTAGGGGCTATATGAATTTGCATGTAGCACTGAGAATCCATCAGAAAGCAGTAATGGGATTTCCCTGCTAACTTCTCAAGCATCTGGTCAATGAAAGGAAGAGGAAAGTGATCACTACGAGTTGCTTGGTTTAATCTTCTGTAGTCAATGCACCTTTAAGACTATTCTGAATCCTTGTTGGTACCAGCTCATTCTGCTGATTTTCATGACAGTCACCGGGACTTCTTTGGCACCACTTGCATAGGGCTCACCCCATTGGCTATCAGAGATGGGGTAGATGATCCTGCAGCAAGGAGTTTGGTAACTTCCTTTTGACCACGTCGAGAGTGTTGGATTCAGTCTTCTTTCCGGCTGCCTTATGGGCTTGATTTCCTCCTCCATTAATATTCTTGCATGCAAATGGAGGGGTTTATGCCAGGAAGGTCTGCTAGCTTCCACCCTATTGCCTTCTTATGTTGCCTCGGGCCTCTCCAACAACTTGTCCTCTTATTCTTGGTTAGAGATTGCTGTAATAATAGCAGGGGAGTTGTTGGTCCTTGTTCAGTAGGCATATTTCGGTGACTTCGGCAATGTTTTTAATTCTATGGGTGGTGGCGGTAATGGAGATTTGTCGGTTTCTGGGGTTGGATCCGACTGGCTGGCTCGATCTTGATCGAGGCACCAGGTGTCTTAGACATGATTTTCGACCTCTGTTTGCTTCGGCCAGCTCGACTTCATGGTTTTGGCTATTGTCGAATGGAGTCGGCATTGGCTTTAAGCGTTCATACGAATCGGATCGGGATGGACTCTTTATTTTTGCTAAAGTGTGAGTTAGGTCTTCTATGGCGAGATGGTCTCGGCAAGCTTGTCGGCTTTGACTTCCTTGGCCGAGTTGACTTTGACTTCTTCATTGACTCGGCCTTAACTTTGGCGGCTTCATTCTTGGCCATAAAAATTGTCGCTAAGTGTGCAATGGAAGACTTTTCAGCTTCAGCGACTTTGTTTTCTGCGTCATTTGAATACTCTGAGTGTTCTGTGTTGCAGACTTGGTCTAATAATTCGGACAGTTCCACTTCAAAGGCCGAGTCAGCAACATCACTATGATTGTCCTTAGAGTTGGAGAGGTCTTGTACTTCTTGATAGTCGGCCTCTGCATCTGTAACTCTTGGGCAGCTGCTTTCATCATCATTCTCGACAGACTCCTCAATGTTTTTCACCACTGCCAGTTAGTTGAAGATATTCTTCAACTAGTTCATCAAGTATATCAATGCCAAAGAGTGGTCTTCGGTTGGGTGCTTCATTGCTTCGAAAATGTTGAATTGCACCAAAGCGTCACCCATGGAGGCGTCCTGCCTACGTCAATCTTTGTTTTGGCTGTCATCGAAAAGGTCTTCCAGAATTAAGGTGGATTTCTTCCCGGATGCTTAAATCCTCCATGTCTAGCACGTAAAAAAATCAGCTGGAAATATTAATTCATTGACTTGGGCGAGAACATCCTCGAGAACTCGAGGGTTGGACAATACTCCTGTTTGCCAGCTGAATGGTCATCCACTGTGGGTTCGAAGTCACCAAAATTCAGGGACCTGTAGATTGATGTGGGCATGACATTAATTGAGGCTCCCAGGTCCAACATGGCATTAGCAAAAGTGCATTCGCCGATGGTGCATGGGGCCGAAAAGACTCAGTCTCTGCATTTTTTTGGCAGAGTTAAGGCACTTGTAGTGATTGCTCCATCCTGTGTTAGGCCAGGCACCACCCTCGGTTTCCTTGCTCCCTTTATTTTTCTCCTTTTGTGTACACACAATTCCTTGAGGAATTTTGCGTGCCGGGACCTGTTTAATAGCATCGAGGAGTGGAATGATTTCCACCTTGCAGGAACATCTTCAACAATTCTTCATCCGACTCGGCTTCCTTCTTAGAAGTGGTCCGAGATGGAAATGGCAATGGGACAACTGTCTCTGGCCGAGACTATAAGTCGGCATTTGACTTCGAGTCGGCTTCTTTTGATCTTGGCACCTGCTCCGGTGTAGGTTGAGGTAGTTCTTTTCCATTCGAAGAGTGACTACACTAAGCGTTACCTCTCGGTTTGGAATGGGTTGAGGCGGGAAGGTTGCTAGATCCTGCCGGCCCCAATTGGCTTCGGTGTTAGCTAGCTGTCAATCTGCGTTTTGAGATCATGGATGGTGGCGGTCATGTTCTGCTGGAACTATAAATTCTGGAGCTCACAAATTGTTGGAACTCCGGGTTGTTGGTTATGAAGTTGCTTCATCGAGTCTTCGGAGATGGAGAGTTGCACAGGTAGGCATTCTCTGTTTGTTGTTCTTCTTTGGAGAGGTGGTACTTGGTATTGCGGGTCGGCTGTTGATAACCTGCTTGCCTCGATAGGTGTTCGATGGATCGGTTGTTGGGTTGCATATGGTCCTTGATTCGGTCTGGCGAAATGGCTATCTTCCTATTCTTTGGTTATCAAATGGCCGATTCTGATCTGGTTTTGCTTCCCGTCTCTTGAAATCCACCTATGGCTCCATTTTCTGGCTGGTCAGGCTTCGGTTTCTTGGAGAGTGGGGCACATATCATTAGGGTGCTCCACGGAATACATATGCCACATACTTTTCTGCCATGGCTGGTTGGTGTTGCCCAACGGCAAGCTGTCTCACCAATGATGTTTCGGTCGGCTGATTCTCCAACCTCTGATTGGAAGCTGCACCGATTTCTTCCATACATCCCGTGGTTGATTTGGTCCTCTGATCCCAAACTGCTGTGTATTGCTTGCCATATTGGAAATCGAGATGCCGTGCTGCTTTCTGGTGTTTTTATCCATCAAAAGCCCCATTTTTTGCGTCTATCATACTTCATCCATCGGATAATCCTTCATAAAAATCTTTGGATCAGCAACTGTTCGCTGATCGATGATGTGGACAGGTGGCACGGAGTTTATTGAACCTCTCCCATACTCGTGCAGTGTTTCTCACTGTATGTTGCCTTATCCCATATTTCCTTTCTAATGGGCCTTGATGCGGGATGCTGGAAAAAGAACTTCTCGGGAAGGTGCGCTTCATGTCTCCCCAGGTATTGAAAACTGGTGAAGATACAGCCAATCCTTCGCTACTCCCATCTAGGGAGAATGGAAATGCCTTCATTTTGATGTAGTCTTCGATATCCCTTGCGGCCTCATTGTAGAACAGACCATGGAATTCTTTTAAATGCTTGTGGGGGTCTTCTCCTAAGACCATGAAACTTAGGCAACAGTGTATAAGACCAGATTTTTAACTCGTATGTTTTGAGCTGGCTCCGGCTGTGGGTATTGGATGCACCAAGGTTGATACACCACGTCTGGTGGCTAATTCCTTCAGCGTCCTATCGTTTATTCTCCATTCGTCCTGATTCTGCAAGGGCGTTAGAACTAAAAACAAAATTGTTAGTGTAAAAAACTGGTTAGGGAGTCAGCTATAGAATCTATATTGATACTAGTATCTACTGCAATGTTCTAAATTTTGCGTAATCGTAAGGTTAATTCTATCTCTGGGTCAAAAACATACTGATGGGTCGATATTACTCTAGTCATGCATTGTACATATTATTCAGAAAAATCAGAAATAGTACTTGAAATGGTGAGTGCAGAATTGGAAATTCTGACGACCAGCTAACTAATGGAACTACGGGATGACATACAAAAGAATGCAATTAAACTAGCAAAATGCCAAAACAGAAAAACTAGCTGAATGCAAGAATGTAATGCAGAAAGAAAGATGCAATAGTGAATACAAAGCGAATGCTGATTCTCGTAGCTTAATTTTTTTTAGCGATGAATTCATGCGGAGAAACAAATAATAGTCAACATGCTTTTTATTTAGGATCCATAAACAAGCAAGACGACATAGACAAGTTCAAAAGACTTCGAAGACTAACTTGGCAGACACACTTCTGAGACTCGAATTGACCTCGCTAAACTTGGCCAGCACCTGAAGACACAAAGAACTTATGTCCCCGACAGTGCCAATTTGATGTTGGGGTTTTTGAAATCGTTTCGGCAGCTTATCAAATAACAAAAGCTAACTATAGCATAAGTAGCTTTAGGTCATTCTTCTCGGGACACAGTGTGCTCGATTTGTAATTGGTGTAAAGTGAAGTGGAGTAGAATCTGAGATGTAAAAACGGGCTCGTCTCGGCGATGGTAGAATTGCTCTCAACAGAAATTAGTCGACCTCAGCGAGCGATCCTGCTTGATCTCGGTTGAGTGCAGGCCGGAGCCTTCTGAAGGTGGACTACCTGTCATCTCAGACTCAAAGGCGGTAAGCAGGGGGTTTTGGAGTGCAAGTAAGCAGAAAGTAAACTAAGACTACGAATGCAGTAAACATATACTCATTACTAATTACTATTGTTATTATTATATAAGCATGTTCATGTTCAGTTCCATTAGTTCAAGTCGGTCCGGGTTCCACGCTCAGTCTCGATCATATCGGCCTTTGGTAGTCTTATAACCGATCAATGTGAAACGTTAGTCCATTTGCCATAGAGGAATTATGCAATCGCTACCTCATCGGTTGGCGGGGATTAGATGTCTTGAGAGCTGATTTTAGGTTCTTGATTACCTTTATAGTTAGCGATTACCTACTGTTTAAACTAGTTCCGTCGGCAGCTTAACATTGTTCATATTCAAATGCAATCGCGATTCAAACATGAATTAAGGAAGAGGGAAGAAAAGAAGATATGAAATGCAAAATGAAATCGATTAACGAAACAGAATACAAAATCTGTGGATTTGGACTTGATTGAATCCATCTTCCGACGATCGCCATGGTTGGCGATGGTGGTACACCTCCGTTAGCTGACAGCTAAGGATCGGCTCTCTCCGAGTGCGTCAGTAGTCTGATCTGTCCCCTACGGCGAACCCGGCTTCTCAGTCTCGGACCTGCACTTCCTCAATCAAGAAAGCGCCAATGAAACACCGTGCGCCCAGAGTAAAACGGAGAGCCTGAGAGCGAGAAAAAATAGGTACAGTAGTATGGAATTTTAGAGGTGGCAATTCAAAAGGCAGAACATGTAAAAAGTGCACAGCTCTTATATATACACGAGCTGTGATATGCTAATCCTAACAAATCTAATAGGGTATTACATTGTGAAGATCTATTCTACCCGCATCTGGGATCTTCTAACGTGACATGGCCCGATTTCCTAGGAGTGACATGGCATTTTAGTTGACTTGAGATGGCCTCCAAGTTGGATAGCTGATGGTCAATCTGATTGGGCCTCTCTCTTTGGGCTGCTGGGCTGCAAGGCATGGGTTGTAGGGCAGACTCACGTTCTGTAGAGATGGGTCGGACTGGCTGGCCAGGATGACTTCATCTGTTTGAGACTCCTTTTGTTTGACCCTGGTCACTCGGCATCTGAGGAAAGAAGGGTGACACTTTCATTAGCTAAAGTCTGAATTAACACAGATTTGTATTTTCTCTGTATTCAAACCCATAGAATGAATCTTAGCTAACAATTCATTCTTATGCACAGAATAGTCTTGCAAACCTCCTTAGGTGTCTAAAGATGTATAAATTGTGACTCGTCAGCTTGTGACAAGCAACCTAGAATTCCAACAGTCGGTAAGTTCAGCAACCTACAATTCCAACAGAATATAGTAGCCGCCATCCGGGATCTCAAGATGCAAAATGGGAACAGCTAGCAAATATCTGTGAGCGAGTTACAAATCAAGCCGGCTCGAAGCAGCCTTCCGCTTCCACCCATTCCGAATCCCAGGAGGGGAATGCCGATGCAGTAATACTCGAGGAAGTGGCAAAAAATTACCTCGGCACCTGACATTCAGTCTTGCTGACCAGTGAAACCCGATTTCTGAAGCAATGGCGGAACTCCTGTGTCTGCCACAACAACTGTCCATTGCCGTTTCCATCCTGGACCGTCTCGACACGGAAACCAGTTCTGATGACGAGCTGCTGAAGATGTTCGGAGAAGGTGGAAATCAACATTCCACTTCTCGTTGCGATCAAGCAAATTCGAAGTACTAAAATTCCTCGAAAAGAATTGTGCGTACACAAAAAAAAAGAAAGATGAAGGGAATCAAGAACTTGGAGTGTGGGTCTCAAGCAACTAGGAATAATCCCCCTTTGCGGGGATTTCACGAGTCTTACCAAAAGTGCCGAGACCCCGTGTCTTCGGTCCCATGCTTTATTGGTGATTGCACGTTCATTGAAGCTATGTTTGGACACGGGAGGCGTCAATCAACATCATGCCTGCATCAACATAGGTCCCTCGATTTGGGAATCTGGAACCTACGGGATGACCATTCAGCTTGCTAATAGAAACATTGTACAAACCTTGGGAGTTCTCGAAGATGTCGTCGTCAGTAAATGAGTTAATATTTCAGCTGATTTTTGCTACGTGCTTGACATGGAGGGCGAACATCACGGAAAAGGAATCAGCCTTGATACTGGGGACACCATTTTTAATGACAGCAAGGACAAAGATTGACGTACAAGCTTAGCAACACTCTCAATGGAATTCGGTGACACACTGGAGTGCAGTTCAATATTTTTGAAGCCATGAAGAACCCAGTAAAGACCACTCTCTCTTTGGCATAGACATAATGGAGCAGTTGGTGGAGGAATACTTCCAACTAGAACAGTTGCAGTGAGGAATGGAAGATCTTGCTAGAATTCTCGGAAACCGATGGCTGCTCCAGGCTGATCATGATGAAGCACTAGAGTCCCCAGACTCGAGGATTGCCATAGTGACACTAGCGACTTGGCATTTGAAAAAGAACCCGGGTTAATAAACCAAGTCTGCTACCTAACCCTCGGAGGTGAGAATAGTGCAGAGGTAAATGTTCTTGAGGCTAAGCTTCTACTACTGGTGGCAGCCATATTCACGGTAGAAATGAATTCGGCTAAAAGGACCAAGTCAGCATGAGGTCAAAAGTCAGCTCGACTGAAAAAGTTAACCACATGAAAGCCAGACACCGCTTGCCGAGACCATCTCGGCAGGTAAGGACCAGACTCGATCAAAGGAAGCATTGGTCCACGGATCCCGAGATCAAAGCTACAAAAGGAAGCCAGAAGCCGGCCTGTCTGGTCGGTGAAGCTGATCTGGCGAGGCCATGGCAATGATCCTAATCTTGAAGTCGAGGCAGGCCGTGAGGAGACGGATCAAAATTGCGGAACTCGGATTCTCGATTCCATCTCCACCACCTGAAGCTGAAACCATTGCTAGCCACCTGAAATATGCCTTTTGAATGATAGGCTTGACAGCTCCCAGGATGTCATTGCAATATTTCACTCTAGAACAGAAGACAAACTGTTGGAAGTCCTTGGAAAAACATTGGGTGGAAACTTTCTGACCCTTCCGGAGTAGTAACCCTCATATGCATGCATAATAGAATATTAATGGAGGAGGACATTAAACCAATAAGGCAATGACAGCAATTTGAATCCCGCCATTCTAGATGTAGTCAAGAAAGAAGTCACCCAATGCTTTCATTGCGTTATCATCTACATCTCGGACAGCCAATGGGTGAGTCTGTGCAAAAATAGTGCCAAAGAAATCTGGAATGGCCCAGATCATGAAAAACCAACAAGATGAGTTGGTACCTCTGGCGGATTCAAGAATAATTTGGCGGGTGTATAGATTCAGAAGACTCAATCGAGGGGAAACATGAGGATAAACTCCCTTTGCCTTTTTATTGACCAGATGTTAGAAAAAATAGCGAGGAAATCCCATTCTTGTTTTCTGGATGGATTCTCGGAGATACATGCAAATACCATATAGGAGGATCAACATGAACCACTTTCCATGCACATTTTTGCGTACACTTGTGCCACGCATCGGCTGTGCAGCTGAGTACATTTCAGCGTTGCATGATGAGCATCTTACCGGTTTGCTTCTGGAGTGCGTGAAGGTGTTTATGGATGACTTCACGGTGTATCCAGGATCGTCGGCATGCCTGGTAACCTGTCCAAGGTGTTTGAAGAGATGCATGGATCTGAACACAGTTCTCAACCGAAAAATGCCATTTCATGGTGGCCCAGGGAATAGTGTTGGGACACCTAGTCAGCCAGAGGCATGGAAGTGGACAAGGCGAAAATAGACATGTCAACTTCCCAGCCCGCTTCTGTCGGGAAGTTCGCTCATTTTGGGACATGCAGGTTTTTATAGAAGGTTCATCAAGGACTTCACAAAATAGCTCTGCCTCCCATCCCAACTTCTCTGAGGAAGGGATGTGGTTTCAACTTTGACCAGCCACATTGATGCATTTCAGGAGCTGAAGGAATAAACTCACATCTGCACCTATCACGCACCTATCACGGTAGGCCACGCCATTTGAGCTCATGTCGGCTATCCAGTCGGCACTAGGGCTGTTCTCGGCAGAAGCGCGATCGGCCAACCAGTCATGTTGTGCGTGTGCGTCTAAGACCATGGACTAGTTGACCGAAAATTACGACGATTGAGGAAGGAATTCACAGCTTTGTGTTTGCCTTGGATAAGTTTCGCTCCTACCTTACCGGTTCTAAGATAATTAGTGTTCTCCACGATCACTCGACTACCAAAGTACTTAGCTTGAAGAAAGCGGGATGCCAAACCAAGACTAGTCGGTGGATGCTTATTTCTCGAGGTTTGACCTAGATATCAGAGATAAGAAAGATGTGAGAATTACATGGCGGACCACCTGTGAGATTGAAAGAAGCGAACAATTGCCTATCAGGGCGAATTTCACGACGAGCAACTCCTGCGCCTCAAGGCTGGCCACACCGTGGTTTGCGGACATTTGTAATTTTATTGGCAACATCTCGAATTTCCACAGGGCGTCGAACTTTAAAGAAGATCGAAGTGATGCTAAGCACTACGTATGGGATAACCCCTATCTATGGAATTATGTAGTATAAGATCATCATGGGCATTCGATGCTGAATCAAAAGTTGGTCTCATACGCCATTCGGCCTGGAGGAGCCAGCTGGCTCATCGGTTTGCCAGGAAAGTGCTTGATTGTGGCCCCTTATTGGCCTTCTATTTTAGAGGCAGCTCATCAATTAGTCTCTACTGCGACAAATGTCAGCGAGGGATGGCCTTGAACCAAAGACATGAAATGCCTCGGCCAACCCATCTGTTTTGTGAAGTCTTTGACATCTGAGGTATCGATTTTTATGGGGCCATTCCAATCTCAATGGATATTCATACATCCCTGTACCGTCGATTATGTATCAAGATGGTAAAGCCATTTCCACTTTGAACCAATGATGCCAAGTAGTAGTGGACTTTCTTAAGTCCAATATTTCTTGAGTTCGGTGTCCCAAAACTCATCAGTGACCGGGGGGTCACTTCTGCAACAGAACCATGGCCTCCCTTCTTCACAAATATGGGGGTAGCACAGGATAGCCTGACGTACCACCCCCAGACAAATGGGCAAGCTGAAGTGTTTAACGGAATCAAGCACACTACGCAAAAGATGACCAATCCAATGCGGAAGGACTGGAGTAGACTCCTTGAGGATGCTCTATGGGCTCCTGGGACCCTGAACACCATGAGGATGTCTCCTGTCGAATTGTGTTAGGAAAGCACCATCATATTCTGTGGAGCTCGGGCATAAAAACTTCTTGGGCGATTGTTAATGCGTGGCTATAAACATGACCCAAGCGGGAGAGCATAGGGATTTCAGCTTCAAATTAAGATGAACTTAGCATGGAAGCCTGGCATAAGCGCCCGGGATCTACAAGCGAGAAAGTAAAAAAGTTCCCGACCGACATATCTACGAGGAAAGATCTCAGTGTGAGTGTTGCTATTCAATTCGATTAAAACTCATAGGAGTAAGCTTCGCTCCAAGCGGGATGGACCTTTTGTTATTACTGACATATTCCCCCACGGTGCCAGTGCAGCTCAGAGGAGGAAGAACAGACCAGCCTTTTGGCTTTCCGGGTCCAATGGGCCTTAGGATCAAACCCACTTTCCTCGAAGGTCCGGCGCAGGAAAATCAGAGAACATTTCATAGTTGGAACCGATTCCTGATGGAACAGCCTAAGCAAACTCGTCCTACCCTTTCTAAGCATTGAGGGCAATGCAAAAATTAAGTGTGGGGGGGGTTCTGTCCATTTGGAAGCGATCGTTCACGTCATATACGCTTACTCTCTTCTCTAACTTTTTTCATTTCCTACAACTTTTCCATTTATTCATTTTCTTTTTAAGTCTCACTAGTATTTTTGTTGCTTAAGTTTGTGTTTAATAAAAGAGTCTCCCTTCTAAGTCATACGCCAGAATGGCCTCACATAGCAAATTACGTGTCCAAAAGAAGAGAAATTCCTTATTGAATCAGAGAGTTTGACGAGCCAGTGGAAGGAATCTCTTCATTCCAGAGCAAAAGCAACCTCCTTGAAGAGAACCAAACCTCTGGGTCCCCAAGTGGTAAGTGGCGGAAATGGGAAAAAGGGAACCTTGAGTGAAGAAACAGAATCAGCCAGTGTGAGAATTTGGGCCTTGCATCGAGAGATGACTTACACTCTGCCACCTCCCTTCTTTACGAGTGTTTTTGCAAGCATGTTGATTGTGTGTGCTGAATTTTGCCTTAACTCTCTGGATACAACTGTTTTTCACATGCAGGAATGAAATGATCTAGGCCATATTTCTTATGAACCCGAGTCAAATAAGCTGTCCAAAAACAAAGCTGACCCTTGTCAACCCCTTTTGAGCCTAAATTGACCACTTTTCTTGCAGCTCACTTGCAAGCCAGAGGCCAAAAATGCATTCTTACCTCACCCTCGAAGCCGGAGCCGGTGGAATCGTCTTGGGGAGTTAGCTGAATCAGAGTGTGGGGGAAAGTCTAAGGAGGCGGAGTCGATCAAAAGCAGCTGAAGAAGAAGAAAAAATGGAATGAAAGAAATGAAAAAAAGTACATAAAAAGCAGAAAACAGGCTGAAATAAATAAAGCTGAAATAAACAAAATCAACCAAGCTGCATGGGTAAAAAGAAAAGAAAAAAATAATGTAAATGAATAAATAAGACCAAAGGAGACCACACAACCGGGACTGCCCTCATACTGGTTACACTCACTCCCCATTGCTCCTCTCCCACAGTAGGTCCTGAAACTAGTTTTCTTACATCTGTTCCTTAACCTCAACCTCGCTCTGAGGAAAAGTTCTAGTGATCATAAGCATTTGTGTTTTACATAGGTGTAAGAGGAGAGCTCTGTCAAGATATGGTAACACCAATCCCATGCAATGCTGAGTGTAAACACAGCCGGACAACTGAGAGAAGAGAAAATTGAGCACATGAGTAAAAAGTTCTATCACTCACAGGGGCACCTTCCCCGATTGGAAGCCATGAAGGTCTGAGACCAAAGGGTAGCTCCTGATTGTATGGCGCCTTGAGCTGGGATGAAGAGGCTGGCTCTGTAGGAGTCAGCTTAGAAATCAAGCAGAAGAATCTCTCACTAAAGTCACCACTCAATTAAGTCATATGTTTTTGCCCGAGTGCAAAAGGCTAAGTGTAGGGGTTTGATGGGTCATAAAATGCACTTAAGTGGACTAAGAAGGTACCATTGAACAACTCACGAGCTTAAAAGATGACCCAGTTAGCTAAGATCCAGAATTAATGGCCTAAACTTGAATAAAACACGATCATGTGCTTAATCAAGGTTTTTAGCTAACTATCTCTTCATTGAAGGTTCAACTAAACTCAGCATAGCCTCGAAGCCCGGGTCAGAGCCTCTCGGCAGAAGACTTTCGAACCATGTGAGGGGCCAGTCGAGGTAGATCCGGAGGCGTCGCATGATCAGAGCCACGTGGTCTGGCTCGGCTCACGTCTCACTACAGGTAACACTGCAGCCTAAGTCACAACAAGGGTAGAATAGGAATTGTACATGTATTACATTGGCATGCGTTATGTGTGTCCACTCTTGTATAAATAGATAGAACTCTAAGCAGAATAGGGGCTTTTTGGCATTCAAACTTTCCCGCGTTCATAATTCTCTTCCCTAAAATAGGAAATCTTGTTAATAGGCGTTTCTCTCGGTTAATCTTGGCTAATTGAGAGGCGAAGGTTATCAGAGGAGGTAGGTGGAGCACCCGACACTCCGTGGACTTGAACCTCGTCTTAGCTAGTTGAGTGAATCATCGCGAAATGCGTCCATGGCGATCGTCATGGAAGATGGAATCGTGAGATCCGGGCCTGTGTTTTGTATTTGCTTTCAATATTATGAGCATTTTACAGTTCGAACTCCATTGCATTCACGAAATTTAAGTTCAATTACTGTGTTGCGGTGCACCTGTAGCGGAACAATGTTAAACTAAACCGATTGGAACTGGTTTAGCTAATTCGGTAAGTAATCACTTAACGATTGTTGATTGAGAATCTAAATCGACATGAACTTAATCTCATATAATGATGAGGGTGGTTATTGTAATTCCCTCTAGTATGTTAAGGAACCTTGGCGATTGCCATAAGAACTCTTGGAGGCTGATGAGGATTGTGATTAAGAATGGTGAACCGAAGAACACAATTATTAGGACTAAAACATGAACCACGATGTGCGGTAATGGCGTTAGGGTAGCGTATTGCATTTTGATTATAGTTAACTTCTGTTTGATTCCAATTACCATTTCAACCCCCTTGTTTACTGTTTCTAAGTCTAGAGACAGAGACAGTCATATCTAACGTCTGTATGCATTGACCGAGACGAGCCGGTGTCTGTTGGGGACATTCTAGTTGATCTCTATTGAGGCTTGACTTCGACCATTCTTAGAGAGGCAGTCGATACTGCATCTCGATTCTTAGTTTACCACCGGCACCAATTCACAACTGAACACTGTGTTGCTTGAGAAGAATGACCTAGGGTTGCTTCTCTATGGTTAGCTTTAGTTATTTATTAGCGTAAAATGATTTAGCAAAATGCACATCATCAAGGAGTTGCTGGATAGAACTCGTCTGGATAGGCAATTGTTAAGCTTTCTCTTTCAATCCTGCTGGTGTCCCGCTACAAATTCTCAACCTCTTTCTTTATCTCCCAATAATAAGGTGAATTCTGGAGAAGAAGCATCCTTGGATCAGTCTCGCAACATCCGACTTGAAATAAATGCTTGAGAATGAGTGATGTTTCTGACTATCTTAGAGGCAGAAAGTGGGAGGCTGGCTTATCCAAGGCAAACACAATTGCCAGGAGTTCCTTCTCGGTTAATGTGTAATTTTCTCTTAAGTAGAGTCATGGTTCTGGTATGCATGATAATTTGGTTGTGACTTCGCTCTACGGCGAAACGCTCACTGATCTCTTAGAATTGGATGCGTCGCCACTTGGGCAAATAGCAGGGTCGATCGTGCTTACCAGCAAGATGGGGTGCAGATGTGAACTTCTTGGCTCACGGAAGCTACTGATAGGCTGGTCAAGTTGAAATCTCCGCATCATACGTAACAGCTTGGACAATGTAGGTCAATTCTTTGAAGTCATGATGAATCGTCTGTAAAAACCTGCATGTCCCAAATGAAGCGAACTTCCCGCTGGGCGGGGTTTGGAAGGAAGTGATTCATGTCTATTTTCGCCTTGTCCCTTCGATACCTCTGTTGGGACAGATTAGTTGACAACATTCCTGATCGCGTAGATAGCATTTTGAAGTTGAGAACCAGGATTAAATGTCATGGCCATGGACCAGTTGTTGAGGCATCGATGTGAATAGTTCACCGCCTGCCAGTAGGGGTGCATCCATAAACACACCATTACCACAATCCATAGCAAATCAGGAAGATGCTGCGTCATGCAACGTTGAAATGTACTCGGCGCGTTGCACGAGGCGAGATGGCATGCGGGTATGCGCAAAAAGTGCCAAACGGGCATGTGAAAGTAGTCTTTGTATTGATCCTTGGTGTTCTTTATGTGTATTGCATATATCTGAAATCATCCAGAGAAAATAGTAATACAGGATTTCCCTGTTTCTCTAACATTGGTCAATAAAAAAGAAACCTGAGAAAGTGATCATGCGGGTTGCGATTGGTCTTGTAATCTATACACACCAATAGCTGTTACTGAATCAGTGTAGAGTACCAACTCATCTTGTTGGTTTTCATGTGATCATTCAGACTTCTTTGCTTTTCACCCATGAGACTCACTACATTGTGGCTGTATCTGAGATAGGGTAATGATGTACGACAAGCAACTTTGTGACTTCTTTCTTGACCCTCTAGAATGGTGATTCCCAACCTTGTTCTTTGTGCCTTATGGGCTTAATGTCTCTCAATTAATAATGCATGCATGCCTTGGAGAGTTAGCCTGGAAGGTCGAAAGTTTCCACCGATTGCCTTTTTGTGTTGCCTAGGACTTCAGCCGGCTTCTTCTTGCTGGAGGAAGTTGCTGTGTAATGGCCAAGGATCTTGTTATCGAAAGGCATATTTTAGATGGTAGGCAATGGTTTAGCTCTGGTATTGTGGAGATGGGCGGAGAATTACAGTTCGACTCTCAGGATCCGATCTTGGCTTATTCTAAACTTCAATCAGGATTGCCGTCATAATCTCGACCTTGTACTTTGCTTCAGTTCAAGTCGGCTTGTTCACTTTGTAGCTTGATCTCGGATCAGGTTCTAGGTAAGCAGGCTCACTTGGCTGAGTACGGTCCTTCTTGGCAGATGGTTTCGACTAGTGTGTAAACATGTGTTGACTCATCGGTAGAGTTGACTTTTGAACTTGCGTTGACTCTACGGCCTTCTTGGCCAGGCTTACTTCGGTAGTGAATATCTGAATTGTGCAGGTAGAGGCTTCGTAGTCTGTGACTTTTACCTGCCTTATTCTCACTCTGGGGAGTGTGGTGGCGGACAGTTTATCTCAGTTAGTTCTTTTTCAAATGCCAGTTTAACATCCTGATCTCGAGTAAGGACTTTAGTATGTTCATGGTTGTATACGGAGCAGCTCTTGGCTTGGCAGTTCTAGTAAGATCTTCCATTCCACCAGCTGCAATGTCTAGTTAGGTAATTCCTCCATGACTGTTCCCATTATATACATGCCAAAGAGAGAGTGATCTTGATTACTGGTGCTTCATGTGGCTTAATGTTATTTGCACTAATGTGTCTCTCTAATTCCATAGAGAGGTATTCCGTCGATCTTGATACTTGAGTCATTGAAATGGTCTCCCCGATATCAATATTGATCCCTTTTCCGGATGCTTAGTCTGTAAAATACATACAAATCCAATATTGGTTCATTCACACAGGCGAGGGACATCTTCGAAAGAACTTTCAGGTGCCACGATGTATTAGCAAGCTGTGATCACCTGGGTTTCAGATCTCGAGGGTGTGAGGACTGCCTGGTTGATGCAGACATGGCGTTGATTGGCCTCCAGTTGGCCTTTCAATGTGCAATCACCGATGCGGGGAGAAGATACCGGGGTCTCGGCACTTCTTTGGTAAGACACAGCCAATCCTGCAGTGGGATATGACTCTAGTTAAGCTTGAGACCCTTCCAGGGTTCTCGATTCCCCTTCATCTTTTTATTTATTGTATAATTCTTGAGGAATTTTGCGTATGAACTATTGATCATGAAATTAAGATGTTGATTTCCACCTTAGGAACATCTTAGCTCGTCATCAGAATCTGGTTTTACGTGCGTGTGTGATCCCAGATGATAGGACAGTTGTATGGTTGAGGCAGTGGTGGCCATTGCTTGAGTAAACCAGTGACTATGAATGCCCCGATCTTGTGCAGGCAAAGTAATTCTTTGCCGCTTACGATATTCTTGCATTGGCATTCCTACCGATTCAGATAGGTTGGGAGGAAGGCTGTGAAATGACTGGCCTTCGCTCGCGTGTTGCCTAATTTGTCTATCTCATCTTAGAGGTCTGGATGGTGGCGGTCATGCAGTGGGTGCAGTTGGGAACTTCTTATTGTTGAAATTCTAAATTGCTTGTTATATTGCTAAATTAAGTCTTCTAGTGATGGAGAAATTGCCTTGGGTAAGAGTTCTCTGTTCTTTGTGTGGTGGGAAAGGATGAGTGCTGGGTGACTGGACTTCATTGTGAATACTCCATGGGTGCATTAAACTCTTTGGTTGCATATGGTCCTTTGTGGGCTAGGCCGAAATGGTTGTCTCAGTATGGTTGATTATCGAGCTTGCGGTTCTGGTATGGCTGCTAAATCTTGGAATCCTCTACGGCTCCAACACTTCTGTTTGGCCAGACTCGGTTTCTTGGAGAGTGGGGCAAGGTGATCGGATGCTCCATTGAAATGCATGCCACGAGACCTTTGCTGCCATGGTTGTGGGTGATGTTGACCAACAGCGATTGTCTCACAGAGATGTCAGTCGGTTAGCTGGTTCTCCATCCCCTTTGGTTGGAGGCTGCCTCGAGATCGTTCAGCAGCGGACGGATTGACTATCGATCCCAATTGACTTGAGAGTGTTTGCTCGCCGTATGTAGAGATCCCGGAATGCCTGCTATGCCCTGCTTGGTGTTTTGTCGACTAATGGCTCCTCCAGCTTTAGGCGGCATCGATCGTACTACTGTCCATCATGGATGAGTCCTGGTAAATGCATGCTGGATCAGCAACTGATCGCTGATGATGATAGGGACAGAGTGTGCACAAGCTTGTTGAAGCAGCTCCACGATGACCGTACTGCAGAGTCTGCTCACAGCCATGTTGCCTTATCCCATATTTCGCTTCTGATGGTCGTGGTCTGAGAGGCGGAAAAGAATCTAGGAAGGTCGTTTTCACTGTCTCGGTGTTGAAAGAGTACTGCTGCAGATCAATGACCAGCTCCTTGTGCAGCTCGATCAGAGAGGATGAAACTGCATGCCTTCATCTTGATGTAGTCTTGGGAGTTCACTATGCGGCTACCGTCGTGGAACAAACCATTGGAATTCTTTGACCCAGATGGAGATTAATGGCTACCGTGCAAGGCCATGAGTTTGAGCAACAAATGATATCAAAGCAGACTTCGATTCATATGTCTGAGCCGGCTCCAGTTGTGGATATTGGATACACCATGGTTGGTACATGCAGGTAGCTAGCTTAACGTCTGTCTTGGTAATTTCCATACTATGCAGCTGCTGCAAAGTGTTAGTCTTAGTAATAAAATGGTCGATCTAACGACGTCGGAAGAGTTAATGTGAATTCCATACTCTTGCATTATTTCATGTGGTATTTCTAATTTTTCGCAGATCTTCGTAGAGTTAGTTAC
Organism: Mucuna pruriens; assembly: GCA_025330945.1. Taxonomy (NCBI): domain Eukaryota; kingdom Viridiplantae; phylum Streptophyta; class Magnoliopsida; order Fabales; family Fabaceae; genus Mucuna; species Mucuna pruriens. Next base: position 40,261 of record JAENHJ010000363.1, on the reverse strand, counting down.
ATTTACGGATCAAAAAGTATACAGATGAGATCGGTGCTACTCCTAGTCATGCATCATCGCGAGTTTAAAGTAACTAAGCAAACAATTAATTCTCTTTGAGCACGGGAATGTGTAGTCTATTATGTAGATGTCTGAATTATGAGTGCTAAATGTAATGCGAGGATTAGAAAATTTAATGTATGCAGTGCGAGAATTAGAAATTTATTACATATCTATATGTATATATATTTATGCCGGTGAATTCACGTAGAGATTTATTGACAAATTCAAACAGACTCCAAAGCAAAACTTCTTACAACTCGGATTGACAGGTTTACTATGGCGAAAACCTGGCTGTGTCGACAACGGCGCCGATTTGATGATGCGTGTCTTTTCCGAGTGGGTTTTCTGGCGGCTTATCAAATAACTAAACATCGACATAATTAGCTAGCCCTGGTCATCTATCTCGAGAGGACACGATGGTGCTCGGTTGTGAATTGGTGTGACATGACGGGCAGAATAGATGCAGGATCTTCAGATGCAGGCTGCGTCGGCAATGGTAGGGATTGCTCATTAACAGAGGCGGAATCGGAGTCGATCTCAGAGAGCGATGCGCTTGAGTGCCGGTTTTAGTGCAGAGCAGAGCCCTTCTGAGATGGGTAGCTCTGTCTAGACCTTGAGAATGCAGTAAGCAGTTGGAATGCAATTGGAATCAAAACAGAAAGGTTAACTTTGTAATCGAAATGCAATTCGTCTCACTCTTACATGCTACTGTGCGTGTTCATGTTTGGTTCGATGGCCGAGTTCTTCTGGTTCGATCACTCGATTCACGGTCCTCATCGATACTCATGTTCCTTATGGCGATGTCATGAAGGTCAGATCCACCCCTACATAGAGAGTTTACTGCAATCAATCGCCACCTCATCGGGTTGGCGGAGATTAAGTTCAAGCTGGATTTTAGAGCTCGATCAACTAATGGTTAAGTGATTACCCTCTCCAGATTAGCTAAAGCAGGTTCGAATTGAAACTAGTTTAGCATTGTTAGAGTTACGGGTGTCAAAGCACGACCTGATGGTGAACTTAGATTTCCAGAGGAATGCGATGGAGTTTCGAGAGTCAGAAAACTGCTTTCATAGTACGTCAAGCATAAATACAGCACAGGGCACAGATTCGATGATTCCATCTTCGCGACGATCGCCGTGGATGGCGGCGATGATTCTCTCTCGACTAGCTAAGGCGGCGAGGTTGGTCCACCAGTGCGTTGAATTATGTCGATTTCCTCTATGATAACCTTCAGCCTCTAGGTTCTTGCCACATTTCCTCAATAGAGAAAGCCTTAATTAACAGCAATTTAGTATGCAGCGTGAGCGGAGGAGAAGAGGAAGCGAGAGGGATTCGGGAACTATGGGCGGGGAAAGTCGAATGCAAAGCCTGATAGTTCGAGAGTTCTATCTATTATTACAAAGTGGACACAACTAACGATGCTAACAGAATTACATGTACAATTCTATTCTACCCTTGATGTGACTTGCGTTTACCAAGCTACTCCAGGGAAGTGACGTGGTAGGCTGAATGAGTGGTTTCTGATTTGCTGGCATTGAGTCCCACCTGGATTTTATCTGGTGGGCTCCTGCATGGGTTGAGTCTCGGCCTTGGCGAGGGTCTCATTCTTGACAGTGATAACATTTGAGAGTTTGGCTGTACACTATTGAAGAGATAGTTAGCTAAAAACCGATAAGCCTGATTGTGTTTTACTCAAGTTTAGGCCAAATGTCTGGATCTTAACTAACAATCATCTTTTAAGCTCGTGGGTTGTTCAACGGTGCCCTTCTTGCGATTAAAACACAGATGTGCATTTTATGACCCGTCGGTACCTAATGAGTAACTTTTGTCCTTCCCGTTTTTCAAACGCAGCAACCTTTCCTTCTCATTGCCTGGCCCAGGCTCATTTGTGACTCAGGTCTTAGTCGTGATCTGTCTAGCCGACTCCATCTTTTCTGACTCTGTCTTGGTTGACCGTCTTTACAGATTCCATCTTAGCCGACTACATCTCGGTTGACTCCGTCTAATCATCCAATCGACTTTGTGGACCAACTTTCCGAAAAGGACAGTCCACTTTGCCTGATAATATCATTTCGATAATTCGGATCACATGAACACTCTCAAAGGCAAGCAGGTTATCAGCAGCCAACTCCGCATTGCAAGCACCACCTTTCCAGTAATGCGGCAATAACAGGTAGAGAGTGCCTCTGAGACTCCTCATATACAGAAGATGGAAGGGCTGACCCTGACCTAGAATTTCCAGATCGGTGGCTTGACAATTTTAATATCCAACGAACATGACCGCCACCATTCAGGACCTCTAGCATGAATTGGTGGTTAGCCAATATTGTAAGTCAGCTTCAGTCGGCAGAATCAGCAACCTACCTTCTCGAGCCATTCCTAATCAGAGGGGAATGCCCGGTGGTGTCGTCACTCTTCGAAGTGGGAAAAGATATCTCCTTCATACCCAACAGTTGCCGAGACCAACTGAAATGACTTGAGCCAATGCCCGACTTGATCTGACGGAGAACCTTGTCCCCACGTTTCCATCTCGGACCACTTGGCAAGGAAGCTGAAATTCGGATGAAGAACTATTGAAGATATTCATGAGTGCTGATAATATTCCCTTCGTGCTATTAAGCAGGTCACTAGTACGCAAAATTCCTTAAGGTGTGTGTACCTAAAAGGAGAAAATAAGAGAGTAAGGAAACTAGAGGAGTGTGGTGTCGGCTTTGACACGAGAATGGGTGACCTACGGGTGCCTTGACTTTGCTGAAAATCTGCGAAGACCATGGAGTCTTCAATCCATGCACCATCGGCAAATGCACTTTTGCCAATGCCATGCTATGTTGGGAGCTTCAATTAATGTCATGCATCAATGGGTCCACGATTTCTGTGTTAGAACCCGGGGATGACTATTCGACTTCTGAGCAGGAGTATTGTCAACTGGGTTGATTGTGAAGATTCTCGTCAGTCAATGAGCTAATTTTTCCAGGCTGACTTTTACGTGCTAGACATGGAGGATGAAGACGGTAGGAGAAAATCAGCAACAATTCTAGGAAGACCATTCTTGATGGCGTACGAATAAAGATTGATGTGCATGTCGGACTCTGATAGGTCGGTGACAACGCTGGCGCAATTCGCGTCTTTGAAGCTATGAGGCATCAAGACCGCACTCCCTCTTTTAGTGACCTTGTGTGAAGAGCTAGTTGAAGAATACCTTCCTTTGAAACTGTTGTGATGGGAGGCGTAGAAAAATTTTTGCTGAAATGCTGATCTTATCGGTTACTTTAGGGACATATGAAGAGGCGACAATGAAAAGAAGTACACCTGTAACCCTCCCGGCTCAGGGGCGAATGATGATATTGTGACTTGGATTTCAAAACTCAGATTATTGAAACGATAAACCAAGCTTGTCGAGGGAAAACCTGATCTTCGAAAAGAAATGAAGGAAAGTTAAAGAAACTAAAGAAATCTTTATTCATATTTGTGACAATCTTTTCAAAATAATGAGTCGACCACAGAATGCGAGTCAGGGAAGGAAGTCAAGTCAACTCAACCAAGGTTAGCAATCAATAGACAAGCTTGCCCGGACCGTCTCGGTTGAAGAAGACACGAGCCGATGCTTTATAGCCGCGAATAAAGTCCATCAGTCCAGACTCGGAAGGAACACTTGAAACTATCTTGGGCTCCATTGACAATAGCTGAATTATTGAAGTCGAGGCAAAAGCAGACAAAGAGTCGAAATCATGTCGGCACGTTTAGTGCGAATCAAGATGAATGGTACAGGATCCAACTTAGAACTGAAAAATCTCCATTACCCACTTAGCCGCCAGGGTGAAAGCATTATTTGGGTGCACAAAATATGCCTACCTGGATAAGGAACAGCGGCTCCTGGTTGTCATTGTCTACGCCGAGAGCAAGAAGACAAGTTCTTTGAGGTCTACTGACAACATAAGAGGCAATAGGGTGGAAGCTTTACGGCCTTCATAGCCTTAAATGTGTGGGAATATTAATGGAGGGGAGGAAATCAAACCCATAAGGCAGTAGCAAGGGGCAGATCCGACACTCACGGGCATTAGTTAAAAGGAAGTCGCAAACTCCCTTCTTCGAGGATCGTACCCCGTCTCGGATAGCCAATGGGTGGGCCGTGCAAGTGGTGCCGAAGAATTAAGGATGACAGTCATGAAAAACCAGCATGATGAGCTGGTACCAACTAAGTTCAGAACTGGCCTGGCCAGTGTGCATCGACTACAAAAGTTAAGATAGAACTGACTATGTAGATGTTTTCCTACCGTTCATTATTGAATACTGGAAAAATTAGCAAGGGAGAATCCCATTCGCTTTCTTGATGGATTCTCGGGCTATAATACCAAATTCATATAGCCGCGAAGACTTAAAGCATAAGATAAACCTTCACCTGCCATTTGGTACCTTTAGTATACACGCATGTCATTTAGCCTTTGCAATGCCTTGAAACCTATTTCGTTGCTAACTGACATCTTCTCGGACTTGCTGCAGGGTATGGAAGGTATTCTGTGGATGACTTCACGGTATAGATTCATTTAAGTATGCATGAGTAATCTATCAAAAGAATTGTTGAAAGAGATGCATTAGCATAAATCTATCTTCAATTTTGAAAAATGTATTAATGTGAAACGTGAAGGAATAATGTTGGGACATCCCCGATTTCTCCAGCCTTAACAGAGGCATCCCGAGTGGACAAAGCAAAAGATGAACATGTGCCTCCTCCAATCCTGTACGTGTGGGAGGTTAAACCATTCTAGGACAAACTTTTACAGAGGGGTTATCAATTTCAGCACACTAGCCTTGCCCTCTGTCAGTTGCTAAAGGATGGCAAATTCAACTTTGGCCAAACTTTTGTATTGAAACATTTCGGGAGCTGAAGAGCAGGCTAACATCGCAGCCCAATTTTACAACCACTACAAACTTGGACCTACATTTTGAGCGATGTGTGATGCATCAGCGGCCATTAGGAGCCGTTCTCGGCAGAGAGCTAAACCGGCCAATCGGTGCACGTGGTGGCCTATGCATCGAACTATGGATCCCGGCCAGCAAACTACGACAGCCGAAGGAACTCTTGGCGATAGTGTTTCTTGTGGACAAATTTCGTCCTTCTAGGTTCCAAGATAATTGTGTTCTACGACCATGCCGCTTTGTTATACTACACTGACTTTGATGCTAGCCAAAGTTAGGTGGATGCTTAACTGCCGAGCTAACTGGAAATGTCGGATAGAAAGGGTGTTGAGAATTCTGTAGCAGATCATAGAGCAGAATTGGAAAAAGCGAACAATAATGCCTATAGAGCGAGTTTCCCAGGATGAACACCTGCTGCATATAAAGCGTCTCCGCCCGTAGTTTCAGCGACATTTGTAATTTTGTATGACATCTAAGTTTCCACCGGCTGACATCTCGGGCATACAGATAAACTCACGGCGATGCCAAATACTACATTGGGATGGTCCCTACCTTTGGAGACTATGTATTCGACAAGGTCATCGTGAGTGCATTTACATTTGAGTTCAATTAGGTCTCGATTACGCCACTCGGCGCCTAGAGCGTCATTATGGATCAGCACCGGATTTTCAGGAAAGTGCTTGGCCTTGACCTTTGCCTTGACTATCTTCGGGGAAGCGCGGTCGTCTCCTCGAAGAGCGCCGCGGGAGTGACCATGAGCGAAGGCATGAAATCCCTAGCAGCCCATCCAGTTACGTGAAATTTTTTTTTATGCTTGGGGAATAGTTTTCGAGGGCCATTCTCGCGATGATGGCTTCATCTACATTCTCGCTGGCCGTGAGTTATGCCATCAAGATGGGTGAAGCCAGTGCACCAGAACCAATGATGCAAGTGGTATGGCTGTGACTTTCAAGTCTAAACTCTTTCTACATATGTGTTCGGTGTGCCAAAAGGCGCATGCGTACTGACAGTAGTACGCAGCCATATATCCTTGGTAAAACTGTGATAAGGAGTAGCGTATAAGGTGAATTGCTAAGCGCCTACCACCGCAAACAAATGGCCAAGCAGAAGTGTTCAACAGGGAAATCAAGAAAACACGCAAAAGATGACCAATCCTAAAGGAAGAATCGGGAGTCAGCTTCCTCGAGGATGCTCTCAGGCACATAGAACTGCATACTGACACCTTTACAGATGTCTCCCTCTATAGGATTGTTTTCTCAGAAAGCCCATCACCTTCCCCGTGGAGCTAGAACACTAGAGCATACTCGGGTTGTTAAGCAAATGCAACCGGCCTATGACTCCAGGTGAGAAGCGTGAGAAAAATTCCATCCGCAAGAGTTAGATAACTCGCTTGGGAAGCATATGAAAACTCTAGGATCTACAAAGCAGAAAAATCAAGCGATCTCCATGACCAGCAGATCCCCGGGAAAAGAATTCGAAGTCGCGAAAAGTCTCTGTTTAACTCACCCTACCAAGCTCGTTGCAGGTAAACTTACGCTTTCAGATGGATGGGCCTTTGTCATCATAATATGTCCCCATGGTGTAGCACAGCTAAAAAGATGAACATCGTAATAGCACTTCAGTCAATCGGCATCAGATCGACAGTTCATTCCATGCAGGTCAGCAATCACTCATGACATGGAGATAATATCATTGATGGAACCGACATCTCCAGATGGCCCCTGCCTCGCATTGAGGACAATACGATTTTATAAAGTGCGTAGTGTGATAAATATACAGTCATTTCATTCATGTCTCCTTATTTCTATTCCCATCCTCCGAACTTTACTAATTTTAATTTTGTTAGTTTCAATCATAGTTTTCCTTTAATTAGGTTGTTTCATTTTATTTTACTTTTTCTACCATCCGTTTTTCAATAAAAAGTTGCCAAGCCGAGTGTCATCTAGCTCGCGCCATCTTAGCTTGATCCAGAACGCCTTCGGCCCTGACAGGTAAATTCATCTTAGTTTATTTTAATTTTTCCCTCAATGAAATTCCAAGTGATTTGTCAGAAAATAAAAATTGTTTTGAAAAGAATCTTGAATTAGCTTTTGTAGTTTGAAAAAGGCACGCTAGGAGTAACTATGCAACTTTTGGCAAGAGATTTCTCTAGCTTGAGGGAATGAAACTTTTGATAGCTCTAGTCGAGTAGTTGACTGAGAATCTAAAAAGGAAACCCCTCTGTGCAGAGCAAATTCAACCTGTGTGAGATTTTGAGCTTTTGTAAATATTGATGAGACTACATCATCTGCCATTTCTCTTCCTGCTCTAGTGTGATTTTTGCATTCATGATAATCGAATATTCTACATTTTGCTTTCAAATCCTCTGGATACAAACTGTTCTCTCACTGAATGACATGATCTAGCCCTGTTTTCTTATGAGCCTGAGCCAAATAAAGCCTACTTGAACAAATATATGCTGTTGCTTTTTCCCATTTGACCTAATCTAACCATGCTTTTCTCGACACTCACTACAAGGAGGCCTGACTATGAATTAACCTCACCCTAGTGAGGAGCGAGGAGCTGGAATTGCTTTTGGGAGTAAGTCATGATCATGTGGGGGAACTCAAGGAAGCAAAGTTGTGCAGCACTCTCCGAGGCTCAGCAATAAAAGGATAGCGAGTGAAAGACGAAAAACAAAAAGTGAGCAGTAGTTGAAACTGAGAAACAAATAAAAGAAAGAAAAACGAGCTGCATAAATGTATGATAAGAAAAAGAAAAGAAAATGAGCTGGTAGCAGCAAGAAGGAGAATTGGCAGCATCACGGTTTACCTCAGGCTGATAAAAACTTATTCCCTATCTGTTTTCTCTTCTCATGGGTCCTGAAACTAGTTTTCATGCTTTTATCCTACCTATGACCTATCTCTCGCTACAAGCCAAAAGAAGTCTCTAGTGATCATAATCGTGTGTGTTTTTGCAGGTAAAGAAGAGAGTTTTGTCAAAAATATGGTAATATCAGTTCATGAATGTAGAAGTGTAAAATACAAGCCTCACAAACACGAGAAGTGGCGAGTTATCTGTCTAAGTATAGCTCACTGATTTGCCGTTCTCCCGGGTCGCAGTCGAACCGCCTTTGAACGTAGAAGAAGTAATTTTCAGATTATCAGAGTATCTTGATCCCAGCGTAACAAAAGTGTCAATCTCTATCTCGGTCCAACTAAAGGAAGCCAAGTGAAAAATTCTTTTCTATCTAAAACTCCTCAGATTTTTCATTTTATTTTACCCAAGATGCAAAGAGGTAAGTTAGTGCCATGAGTCACATTTATACATCTTTTGACACCTAAGAAGGAGGTTTGCAAGACTATTCGTACTTTAAGGATGGATTGTTAGCTAAGATTCATTTTATGACTTAAGTTCAGAGAAAATACAAATCTGTGTTAATTCAGATTTCTTAGCTAACAAAGAGTATCACTCCTTCTTCTCAGAGCCAGTTTTAGCCGACCAAGGTCAACAAAAGAGTCAGTAGGCCGAGATGAAGTCGTCACCGACACGACTCCATCTCGACTACAAATCCAGAGTTGTCTCGAGAGTCCATGCCTTGCAGCCCTGACAGCCCTGATCAGAGTGGCCCAATTGCATGACTCACATCACTATCTAACTCATAGAGCCTCACCATGACTCACTGCCTATGTCACCATGGGGAATCGCCATGTCACGCGAAGATCCGCATAGGGGTGAAATATGACATTCTGCCAATGTAATTCTGTTATGATTCATTAGGATTAGCATATCACAGTCAGTGTATATATAGGGGAGTTGTGAGCAAACTTTTACGCCGTCTTTTGAATTCACTTTAATTCCATACTCACTATACTCACTTTCTCTCGCTCTCGCTCTCTCCATTTTCACTGTGCACTATGGCTGGCGTTTCTCCTCGATTGAGGAAGTGCAGGTCTAAGACTCAGGAAGCCAAAGAGTCTGGAGGGGACCCGACGGACTATTGACCCTACATTGAGCCGATCCCGCTGTCAAAGACCTGAGGTGAACCAACCACCATCAACCATGGCGTATCGTCAGGAAGATGGATTCATCTAATTCAGACCACTGTATTTGTAGTTCTATTTCGTTAATCAATTTCATGCTGCAATGCTTATCTCCATTCTCTTCCTCTACCTTAATTCATGATTTGATCCAAGCGATTAGAAAATTAAATTGTGAACAATGTTAAACTAAACCGTGCAACTGGTTTGACTAATTTAGCAGGTAATCATTTGGCATTGTCAACCGAGAACCTAAAATCAGCTCTGAACTTAATCCATGCCAACCGATGAGGTAGTCAGCATAAATCCTCTAGTATGGCAATGGAAGCCAGACAACTGACGATTGCCGTAAGACTTCCCAGCTGATATGGGCTGAGAAGTGGAGTGTGGAACCTGGTTGGGCTTTAGTTGATTGGGACTGAGTATGAACACATTTATATAATAATAATAAATAGATAACTAGTAATAGTAGTTATACGTTCATTGCATCCATAGTCTTAGTTTACTTTCTACTTTACTTAGCATTCTGAATCCCACTTTGTTTGCTGATTTTAGTCTAAACAGCGGATAGTCCATCTCTCATAGTGTCTGCCTTTCCACTCAGCCGAGACAAACGGATTATCTGCGAGATCATCTCGCTCAGTCTCTGTCGAGGAGCGACTCAGCCAATGTCGAGGAGAGTCAACACTTTACATCTCAAATTTTACGCTACTACTTAATACCAAATCCAACCCAACGCATTGTCTCCTTAAGAAGAATGACCTAGTAACAGCTATGCTATAGTTAGCTTTTAGTTATTTGATAAGCTGTTCAAACGAAAAAAAGAACATTATTATCATTATCCAAACCGTTCTATGCTGAAATCAATAATCTTTGAAATAAATCAATCTAATCTAATCAATTCTATCTAAGGAATTTTGGACGCCAAAAGGATAGTCCAATCCTTCTTATGAATTTCTTGGATGCCAAATGGATAGTCCTTTCCTTGAATCTGCTTGGACGCCAAGAGGATAGTCCAAGTCTTTTATCAATCCCTTGGACGCCAAAAGGATAGTCCGATTCTTAATCTCTTGACGCGTCAAAAAGGATAGTCCATTCTTTACTATTTCTTGTATGCCAAAAGAATAGTCCAAGTCTTTTATCATCCTTGGATGCCAAAAGATAGTCAATTCTCCTGCCAATTTCTTGACGCCAAAAGGATAGTCAAATTCTTTTTATTAATCTCTTGGGCCTTGAAAGATAAATCAAGTCTTTATCAACTTTGCGAAAAGGATACCCAATTAACTATTAATCTTGAAGCGAAAGGATAGTCTAATTCTTTTTACTAATTTCTGACGCCAAAAAGGATACTCCAAGTCTTTTATCAATCCATGGATGCCCAAGGATAGTCTCAATTTTCTAGCAATTTCTTGGATGCCAAAGGATAGTCGATTCTTTTATTAATCTCTTGGGCCTTGAGATAGTCTAAGTCTTTTATTAATCCTTGTGGACATGAAATGGATAGTCCCTTTCTTTAAATCTCCTTCGTTTTGAATGGATAGTCCCACACCGTCTAAGGATCTTTTGGATGCCTAATGGATAGTCCTTTGATTCGATAAATACTTGGGCAATAGAATGGATAGTCCTTTGATTGATAAGCCCTTAGACGAATGGATGATCACTCTTTAAATCTCCTTGGATGCAGAATGGATAGTCCACCTTCCTATCAATCTCTTGAATGGCAGAATGGATGATCCACCTTTCTAAAGACTTTGGACGTAGGGCTGGATAGTTTAATCCTCTTATTGAACTCCAGGCCGAATGGATAGTCCAATCCTCTTATCCAATTTCTTGACACCTGAATGGATAGTCCTTTCCTGAATCTTCTTGGATGCCGAATGGATATATACACCATCTTTCTAAGGATCTCTTGGACCCTCAATGGATAGTCCATTGATCTGATCAATGTCTCAAATGTCTCAATGGATAGTCTACCCACTCTAAGGATTTCTTAGACCCTTAATGGATAGTCCATTGATTTGATCAATCTCGGATGCCTAATGGATATTCCACTCCCTTTTAAGGATCTCTTGGATACCTAATGGATAGTCCATCGATCCGATCAATCCCTTAGACGCCTAAATGGTTAGTCCATTCTATCAATCGTGGGATACTCGATGGATAGTCCATCCACTCTAAGGATCTCTTGAACACCTAATGGATAGTCCACTCCATCTAAGGATCCTGGACACCTAAATGGATAGCCTAATTGTCCCATCCAACTCCAGTGAACGCCAAAAGGATAGTTCACTCAATCCAAGGGATCTTTGGACACCCAACGAGATACTCGCTGATCTAATCAATCCCATGACGCCTAATGGATAGTCCACCCAATTCTAAGGACCTTTGGACATCGATTGGATAGTCCATCGACCTTTATCAATCTCTTGGACACCTAATAGATAGTCCACCAATCCTCAAAAAGACTCTTGGAAGTCGAATGGATAGTCCATTGTTCATATCAAACTCTTGGATGCTGAATTAATAGTCCATCGAGCCCATCCAATTTTCTCGTGAACGCCCAAAGGATAGTTCATTTCATTTAAAGGATCTCTGCAGACACTTAAAAAGAAAGTCCAATGATCCTAATATCATCCATTTCGTACTTGCCAAGCTCATTTCAACATGAGCTAACATCTTTCAAATCCGACTCTATACCGAGACGTCTATTTCGACTTCTCGCTTATTCAAGCCCATCAGAGATCCATTCATCCACACCATCAGACCAAGTTCTTTATTTATGTTATCTCAGTAAGGATGCAAACCATCTCTTTTGGACTAAACACAAATAAAGAGAGCAACTTAGAGCACCTGCTTTTTGTCTTGGTGGACTGACAAGTCGGGTTTTTAAAGTCGCTCATTACATGCATCAAATAAAACTAAAAGCTAACTATAACCCTAGGTCGATTCTCTCAAGGATACAAGTGACTGTGGTAAGAGGAATCAGAGAATTGTGCAGAAAACTAGCCAGAAATGTTGTGAATGCTGGCTTATTACCAGTGACTTAAGTACAATCAGATGATCTGATGGGAAACTAGAACTCTTGATATGATTCCGGCTTAGACAGCGCCATGATGAGTCGAACTGGACTCGGTCTCGGACCGAGGAAGAACAGTAAATAGGGGTTTGTGTTTAGTGCATAAACTAAGTACTAAAAAAGTAAACTAAACTATGCTAAAACTAACTCACTGTACATAAATTTGAATTCAACATACAATCAGTTTACAAATTCTTTTACTTAAGATTATACTCGAATCAACCTTAGATTCTTACGACAATCACTAAAATGTTTGCATTCATTGCCATACCGAGGATTTACACAATCACTACCTCATCAGTTGGCATGGAGTATGTACTGGTTGATTTTAGGTTCTCTACCTAACCAGATTATTAAACCAGTTCCAACTCGGGTCTACTAGTCGCAGATCCACTTCTAACAACGCCAAGTATCGCAAGAGTTAAACAGATTAAAGCACAAAAATTATAATCAGAAGATGTAAACTACTTATATTATTGAAAACAAACTTCAGTATAGAGAAATTCAGAGCTCTCGAGAGAATCTGCCTTCCACGATGATAACCTTGGAAGGACGACGATGATGCACCGCTGATTGCTAGACATTCAGGTTTCCGTCCACCGGCGTTAGGCTATATGCATGTGATCACCTCAGCATCTTCTAGTTTCCAAAATCCTGGTCTTGTACCTCCTCGATCGAGTAGAGACACCTTCATCAAGCTTCGTGGCACCACCATGCTGCTAGCTTGGAACGCTTGCAATCTACTAACGGTGCTAGGTCTAGAATTCCATTGTTTTTCCACCTGAAGATGTGGCTAGCGTGCTTTTATTTATACACAAGTAGGGGAAACTATGGCGCACCCTAATCCTAACAGATTACAAATTTGAATTACTGATTACAAATTTCTCAATCCTAGGAGATTACATATTTGTTGATCCTATCATAAGCATATCTGCATTTAAATTCTAATTTCTATCATAATCATATATGCATTACATGATTCTTTAATTTTTGCATAATCATATCTATATTATAGATTCCTTAATTCTAGCATAATCATATATGCATTACAGATTCCTTAATTCTAGCATAATCATATCTGTACTTACAGATTTTCTTAATTCTAACATAATCATCTGCGTTCTACCGAGTGATCTTTAGCCATGAAGTCGACTTTGGCGGGGAAGGCTAGTTTAGCGATGCTTTAGTGGGTCGGAACGCTCTTGGTTGGGCGAGACATCCTTAGCTTGGCCTGAAAATAAATCCACTCTTTTATTAGCTAAATCATCATTTTAACATATTTATATTTTTCCTATTTCTAGGCCCATAATTCGAATCATAGCTAAGATGTGATTCTTAGTTGAGTCTCAATAATACCCATCTTAAGGCTCTTGTGGGTGTATAAAATATGACTTATCATGGATATAAAGGATAAGAATCAATACATCCCATAGGGCCCCACTCTTGGCTAGATACGCGAGGGATCGAAGATCTCGCCACGCATCATGCTTCTTTTATCCCAGATCAGCTCACTCTGCCCAGGAACAACCCGAAGTAAAGAAACGTGGTTATAATGGAAACAACAGACAAATGAGTAGACCGCAACCACGAACTAAGTAGGCACACCACGACTGATACAGTTAAGCCACCCACGACATAAGGGAGGAATCGTAGGGATAATGATAGAAACCCCGACCAACAAAGTCAAAGATAATTGGCGTGACATTGGAGGTCCCATATTTAGGCCAAAACCCAAATAAACAATCATTGCCGGGCATAAGGTTGGGAATTAGAAAAAGTTTAGAAGCGAAATTAGATAAAACATGCAAAATGGTCACTTTATTCTGAAATTGATGAAGATTGGAGCCCATATTGAGAACACATATAAAGCCCAAAGTCATTATCATGTAATTTGGGCTTTAAATAGTTAATGGGATTTATTTAAATGTATTTCACAAATCATATTTTTGATAGTTAGTAGAAAAAGGGAAAGTTGGATAGTTGGTGGAAAAATAGGAAGGTCGTGTTAATGATGAAATAAAAGGTTAGTGGGGGAGATCTAGTGGATGAGATTTTTATGTCAATTAAAGGTATTAATGGACATTAAATCAATGAGATTTCATGCCAATTAAAATATTAATAAGCATTGATTTCAGGGTTGATAGTTAGTTTTAATAAATAAACTCTTGTAACCATCCAATGAGCAATTCATAATTTGAATAATATTTGTATTTCTTTGTGAGCACTTTTCCTGGTTCTTGGTTAAAGACTTTTTATAGTGTTGGTTCTACAGTGGTGAATTGGGTCAATTGATAACTTTAGTTCTAGGCGGTCATGTGAGGTCAGTTCTCTTTTAAATCGATTTCAAGGTCAATTTTAAGATGCGTGTTAGACTAGGGTGATACACGTGGCCAAATTGATGCACTAATGGCCTTAGGCGTAGCCTATAAAAGTGCCCAATGCGAAGAAGAAGGGGTTGAAAAAGTTTGGATCTTAAAGTTGGAATTTGAGAGAGAGGAGAGACTCACAGTACCAAGCTACGTCGTTTGAAAGAGCAATCGAGGCGCGACCCTAGGCAAAACTACCAGCAAAAAGTAGGAGAGAGAAACCACGTCAAAACTTCGATACCGGAGTTAGTAAGTCACCACGACTCCATAAATATACATTTCCTTAGGCCAGCATAGAATAGCTTAACATGCTGTAAAGTGCGATTTACATCTTGACCTACTAAAATCTTTGAACACCAAGCAAGAATCATGTATCGCATTAGCCAATAGTAGTGGACACCTAACTGGGCAATGTCAGGTCTTGGACCTCCTTTTAGAACCCTTTCATTTGCACCAATACACTTCTTCATTTAGGTAATTCCAGGCCGAGCCTCGGCTCTAAGTAGCCAGGAGTTACGTTAGCTCCAAACTCGACATCACATATATCTAAAATTACCAAGTTGACCACTTTTGCTGAGCCGACTCCATCTCGACGCCTCTAATCGATTTGGTCGAGTTGGTCTCAAGCACCTATCGCCGAGCTGGTCTCGACAACACTTATCCTTAGATTCCTCGGCATCTACCCTTGAGCTTTGCAATCATAGCAGACCTCTAAATCGATGCGTTCATCAACTCACAATCCATCTCTTTTTCAATGTCATTTCAACCCCACGGGCGCCTAATGGATAGTCCATTAGTCACACCTACTAACGCTGGTACCTAGCATTGACTTAGTCCTTCCATTTTTCAAGCATACACTTAAAACTCCTTCTCATGCCACTAGGACTACTTTTGGCCGATTCCAGTCTTAAATGCGACTCCATCTTGGCTAACTCTCATCTGAGTCGACTCT
Organism: Mucuna pruriens; assembly: GCA_025330945.1. NCBI lineage: Eukaryota > Viridiplantae > Streptophyta > Magnoliopsida > Fabales > Fabaceae > Mucuna > Mucuna pruriens. Next base: position 24,889 of record JAENHJ010000363.1, on the reverse strand, counting down.
GTTCTGGCGGCCGTCTTGGCGGCTATATCTTGGCGACCTCGTCTTGGCCAACTCAGTCTTAATCCGACTCGACTGTAGCCAACTTAGTCTTGGCCGGCTCAGCCTCGGCCGACAACGCCTAATCAGCGAATCAATTTATGTGGCGCCTATGGCGAAAAGTCACCCCCACTATCATTTAGCCGCATGGATGCCTAACGGATGAGTCCGTCTTTTCGTATCAAAATACATGTGTAGCCTTGAGCGATTAGGCAGCAACTCCCTTTACGTACCAATCGGCCGACTCCTCTTGAATACTTTTCCATTCAGGGAGGCCGAGTCAGTCTCGAGCCCCCGTCCCAACATTCATCCTTAGACATCCCAACACTTACCCGAGGCTATTTAGTTACATTCTCCCCTAACACCTTTGGACACGAGAGGAAAAAGTCCATTATCAATTGGTCTATGGACTTTTTAATAAATAGTCAACCTCTTTCGATGTCGGTTAGTTTAGGGACGCCTAATGGATAGTCCAACCTCCATGCTGATTAGTTAAGCTTTATAAGCATGACAGATAGTCGACCTCTTCATGGTAATTTGTTTCAAGGACACCTAAGGGATAATCCATTTCTTTTCAGAGTCATTTCTGAGTCTTGAGCGTCTAATGGATAGTTCAGTCTTTTCTACTAACAATTAATTGACTGCTTAAGGGATGATCCCATCCCCTTTCACTGACCCAACTTTCGAGCTATGTGGCTTTGATTCTTACGACGAAAGAGGATGCGTAAGAGCAAGAGGCGCTCTTGTCAAGTTATCCATCCCAAAATCCCAAAAATATATGTATATCCCTTGTAAATACACTTCATTCTTAGAAAGGTATCAACAAAACGTAAGAGTCATCTTCATTATCTACGATTTAGCCAGGATAGCTATCGTGTGATAGGCGTGTTGAGATACCTCTGATACGTGCTCCGCATCACACGACTCCCAAGCCCATTTCTTTAATTCAAAGACTAGTCTTATCAGTCAAGGTCTGCTGGTGTTCCCATGAAAAATATCAGTGGTGTATAATGTAAGCTGAGTCGGGTCTACGAGCACTGTATTGTGCGGGTTCAGACTGTACGCTGCGTCTCGAAGGACCGATTTTCGAGTTTTCACTCAAAACCATGACCCGTGTCGTGATTTTGGTCACAACAAAATAGAATAAATAATGCAAATAATGCAATGATTAAAATAAATAATGTAATATAAAAATATCCAAAAACTAATTGAAAAATAAAATAAACCTATCATCTATCATTATCAATGTCTTGAATCTATAATATTAAATTAATAAAATAAATATTATAAATAGTATAGTGGTTAAAATAAACTTCGTGATATAAAAGATATCTAAAATATAATAACAAAAATAAAATAAACTTATTATCTACCATTATCAATATCTTGAAGTATAATGCTAAAAATAATAAAATAATTATATAATGTTTCAACTATACAATATAATAAAACCATACCTTATTTTACAAAATAAAAATCAAACCTTTATTTTAAAAATAAAATCATGCCTTATGTTTAAATAAAGTATTATCTTATTTAAAATGATAAAATAAGATTTAATAAATATTTTACAGGCCAAAAGATGAGTAAAGATAAAAAGCTAGAAGCTAAATGCAAGCATTTTATATTACTTGTGAGTTATATTTGACATATCATTTCAACTAGTTTCTAACTTTTTACTATCCGAAAAGCTTGTTTGACTCTGTAAACTTCTTTAGCAAACAAGTTTTTCAGGAGCTTATAGAGTTTTTATACACTATTTCAAGTAGTATTTTCTAAAATGCTACCTTCTATCTTCTATCTATATTTTATTCATCTTTTATTCTTAAAACATTTGATTAAATTTCTTTTTGTCCTTTTTCTATACTAGCAGGAGCTTTTACTATATCTTTATCTTCTTCTACTCACAAGGTATTTCTTTATTATTTTTACCCTCACAAGCTTTTTGTACCTTTTATTAAGTAATATATTAATAATAATAAATAATAGGTTTGTTTTTATAGATATTTTATATTACATTATTTATTTTTAACCATTATACTATTTATATTATTTATTTTATTATTTCAAGCATTATATTTCAAGATATTGATATTAATAAGTTATATTTTTATTTATATGTTTGTGAGCATTTTTAATATTAGACGGTTTATTTTAAACCATTACGCTATTTACATTATTCACCTATTATTTTTAACATTACATCTGTCAACAGCTTCAATATGTTTTAATCACTATACTAATTAACATAAAATAAAATTATATATATAAAAGATATCATTTAAATATGTCTAGTTTCTGTCATTTTACATTTATCAACTATTTCAGTATTAATTTATCAAACACTCATAGTTCAATAAGCTAGCTTAACAATTTGGTTACGTGCTACAAACTAGGTTTTGATCTTTCCAACTAGCTTTCCAACCTCCAGCTATTTTTCAACTGAGTTTTGCCAAACATAGCTCAAGTAATGTTTTAAAAGAGACACTATAACTACTAAAAAGGAGTTAGTTTACCAAATATAACTAATAAAGGATTACAAACTGAAAAGATAATAATACTAGAAAATAACTAAAATGACTTGTAAAACCTAGGTCATAATCAGTATAATACCTAAATAAAATAAATAACACACACACCTACAAAGAGTATTGCAGCTAACAGAACATAAAAATGAAAACATTTAGTTGAGATTAAACACAAATTGACAAAAATAATAGATGAAAAAGTTGAGTCACAAGAACATACTAACTGCAGCGGAGATTATTTGAGTATTAACTGAGCTACCAAACTTTTGTAACTGCAAAAGAAATTTTCAATTTTAAGTCTTAGAATCAGAGAAAGCAATAATAGTGCATATATTAGTTTCTTTTACAATTCAAATGTTATTTATCTTATATTACTTTAAATCATCCTCCATTAATTAATATATTTTTCTTCTTAATGCTACCATAAAGGAGACTTCCCATTTTCATACTTTTGCATACTCTTTTAAAAACAAAACAAAATTCCATTATTTCCCCAAATTTAAGATACAATGAAGGTTCGTTTTAATGTTTTAGTAGAAATTAAATATTCAAATTGTTAAAAAGTTGAAATTAATTGATTAAAAATTAAATTAGAAAAATTGAATATATATATATATATATATATATATTGAGTAACAGTCATTTTCCAAATTTCAGCTTCAGATTTGAGTCAATTTTTCTCTTTAACACCTCCTCACGTGATATTAATATCTTTCTATATTTGCTATGTACTTTCATCTTTTAGAATCGAATACTATACATTTACAATACTCGCTTATCTCTAACCACCAAAGTTAGACCATATTATTACATGCACTTTTATCTTACATAACTTATAAAATTTACAACACACACATCTTCAACCACTGAGCTTGACTTACTTGTACTTGGACTTTCATCTTATACAACTTATGAGTAGTTATTAAAGTGATATAGTGAATATAAAAGTAGGTACTGAAAATTTATCTTAAATAACCTACCCAACGCTCAAATTATTAAGTTGAATACGGTAAGCTAATAACTTCGGAATGTAAGTCTTTTACTAATTATGTTTCCATCAAACTAATTGCACACGAATATCGGTATATCATATCTCATGAGCAATCAATTTCACTGATCATAAGAAAAGTAACTTCGATCCTCGACGTAAATATGTACTGTATGCAACTTTCTTTGATGTAAATACGCCTGAGTATGACAGCTGCGTAAAATATTAAAAGTTTGACGATGCATAAATCAAGCATAGTCTATCTCGAGCATATTCGACTGACAAAATATTTATTTATTAGAAAAATTTAAAATTTGGTAGAAAATAATTTTTAGAATTAATTTTCACTATTTATTTTGTAGCTAATTTTTACAAAATACGACTAAAATTCAGCAATATTAAATGATAGCAAATTATTTTAGGAAAAATAATCTTGGGCTTAATTTCAGTAGTAAATTTTTAAAATTTGTAATTACTGCTAACTAATTTGCAGTGAATGCTAAGTATAACGAATCATAAGCTTCGCAATTTAGCCAGAGTAATTTTACAGTTAATTAATGCTTAATCAGTTTATGTATTTCACCTATTAATTCTAAATAATAGCTTAAAAATTAAGAATGAAAATCGATTAACTTTCAGAAGGTGCATGTCACACACAAAAGACAAATATTAGTTTTCCTTTTATCTGCTATTGCGAACTGTCTTTTAACATACAGTTCGTGTGGTCTCCGTAACACTAGATATTGAGATTCATGGCACAGGTCAATCTTTTGATATCGTTTGGATAATTTACTACACATTGATCAATGGGGAACGCATGATGTCGACCGGAAATCTTACAAACATGATCATGCTTCGAAGTGGGGATAGCAATTTCTAATCTTGTGGACCGCTTATATTTACATAATTTTCAGTGTTAATAATGTAGTGAAAAAGTTTGCATTTGGACTAACAGAAGAAATTATTAAATCAGCACCAATGCCACCGAAAAGCAGTGGTGAACCTGGGCTTAGCAAGCAATATAAGAATAATGGAGTACAATAGTAGTTGGCATATGTAATTAAATGGGGACCAGAATTGGGGACCACGATGAAGTTCATTTTTCCCTTAATTTTGGGACGAAAAGATTGTGCAGACAGACTAAAAGGAAATAAAAAAATTCTTTGGCACTATAAAATATTTTTTTATATTATCTTTAATAATAAATTGATATATTATGATGATAAATTTGTTAAATTTATATTAAGTACCACAAAAGTTATAAAAAAAAAGAAATAATACATGGTTATTAAACTAAAGTACTATGTGAGAGAGCCCTATCTATTAAAGGTAAGATTCGCAATCAATGTAGGAATTATGCTTGAAGATAGTACGCTTCAATTAATCATAATACGTGATGATTAATAATGGAGTTTTTATTCTTATAGCAAAAATTTAAATTTTGATAATTAACAATGATATTAAGTTAGCAAACATCACTCAGAGTATATATAATTAATATGTGTAATAGTTATGGACCCTTGGAGTATATAGATGTCAAACCTATCACTAAAAATCCTAGTAACTAAATCAATGTCATGGGGGCCCAAGTCCTCCAAATTTCGTGTTATCTGTGTAACTTTAGTGATGGTTGTTTTTAATTACCTTCTTCATATGGATTTAGGCTTACAGATTAGGTTGATGGTTGGACCTAAGCCTAGTCTGTATTTACAATTGGTAAAATTATGAGAAAATGTATAATTTAGATAAAAATATGACCGATGCAGTTAAAATTATAATTACAATACAATTTGCAATAACCCATGCAGCTATAAAACTACTGCAAACTATAATTTAAAGCTATCTTTCAACTTAATTTCAGACGCAAATCCATATAACATGCCACACAATGATCTCATGTACAAGAGTGTTGAGTATTTTGTGGGTAAAGTGAACTTGTTCATCTTGCTAGTAAAGTTAAGTATTAATTAAAAATTAAATATCACCACCAAAGACTGTTGTAGAAGTACTAAAATTTTTAATCTATAAGTATTTAGATAATGCGTGAGACGTGAAGTTCAAATTGAGTAGATGAAAGAAAGAAAAATAGAAAGTTTAAATGAATATTAAGAATGCATACAATCATAATAAGTAACAATTCAATTATGGAAGGCTGGTTTCACCTATTATTAATTTTACTTAAAAAGTATCTTATAACTCATTTTTCCTAATTGATCAATGACTTGTGCTAAATCTAGTAGAACCTAATGGTTATGCGATACTAATATTATTTTTCCTAAATCATTATCCTCGATGGTTATGCAAGCAACAATTAAGACATAAAAGTTTCGGTTAAATAAACATAATATATTGAGCGAGTGGATGTATGTCATCGATTTGTAATCGCTTTTATAGGAGTAGCATCTAGCACAAAAAGGAAATAAAGGAAGCTATGCTCGAAAGATGAGAAAATAAAAAGTCTGTCATGCATAAAGATGCGAAATCGGTAATATCATTTAACAGCTCACATCGATTTGGAGCATATAAATTATACTTTCAGAAACTATGAGCAATATACTTATCTGTGGTCTCAAGCCAAAGCAGTGAAAATGTCGATGAGTTGATTCTTAGGTTGACAGAGTCATCTTTTTATTTCTTTGGTCAAACTTACTACGTATAAAGTGACGATCCAGATCTCGATGTGTTTGGTTCTACCGCAAATCTGGAGTTAGAGCTGATGTGAAGACGACTTTGATTATCTGATACAATTTCATTGTTTGGGCGTCGGTGAATTTCAATTCTTGAATAAGTTGTTTTTACCCATATCAGTCAGTGTGTGAAATTTGAAGCCATAGCGATATCAGCTCAGCACTAGAGCGAGCAATAGTATTTTGCTTCTTACTTTTCCAAAGGCAGCATTTTCCCCGATAGATATGCAAAACACGCTAGTAGATGGATCGTCATCAATGGGAGATCTACTGCGATCGGCCATGATAACATGATATATGGGTGTTTCACCTATCACTCATATAATGAAAGCACTGTCAAGAGTGTCTTCGATGATATTTAAGAATCCGGACTGTATCAATGATCAGCCTTGAGGTCTTGCGTAAACCGACTCTACAACTCATTGCGAAGGAGATACTCAGTCCCAGTAATAGTGAGGTAAATGAGTTTTACGCTAGTCTTCTATACTCTCTGGATCAGAATAAGGTTCACGCTTGTTTTACCAGTAGTTCATATTTGGATCCATAGAGCTGTCAGATTGGCATACAATTACTCATGCTGAGTCTCTTGTAAGATATCAAGAGCATATTTTCTACGAGATAACAATGTCTTCCTTGGATTGAGCGACCTCTTTGCCAAGAAAGTGCCCAGTGGCCAAGATCTTTGGTGCGGAAGTGGCTAAATAAATACTTCTAATTGGGAAATTTTGATATCATCATTTCTTGTTATGACAATATCATCCACATATACAACGGTGCACATTTAGCAGAAAGAGAATGACAATAAAATATAGAGTGATCTGCTTCATTCTTGTCATCCCAAAGTTTTTGAGCAACTTGGCTAAACTTCCCAGGCCAAGCTCTGGGGACTGTTTAAGTCCATGCAAGGATCTGAGCTTGCATCTTAGCAAGACTCAGCAACAAAACCGGGAGGTTGCTCCATGTATATTTCTTCATCCAAGTCACCATGTAGAAAAGCATTTTTGATGTCTAATTGATGAAGAGCCGATGACGAATAACAACCATTGCAAGTAAGGCGGATAGTAGTGATTTTAGCCACGGGAGAAAAGTATCTCATAATCAAGACCATATACTTGAGTATACCATTTTGCCACAAATCGGGCTTTGAAGCGATCAATTGTGCCGTTAGGTGCGACTTTAATAGCAAATGCCACCTACAACCAACGCCTTCATACCGAGGAAGAGGAACTAACTCCCAAGTACCACTTTGTTCCAACGCCTGCATTTGACTATCATGGCTTGTCGCCATCGGGATGATTAAGTGCTTCATAGAACAAATTTAGGAATAATAATGGGCCAGAGACGGAGGAAGCAAAAGAAAAAATACTGAAGGAATCGCGATGATAACTAAGGTAAATAGGATAAGGATTGCGAGTGGGCCGAATACCTTTCAAAACAATGGGCAACCAATGTCAGAATCATGGGAAGGTGAGGATGGAAGGGATCAGGTATGGGGTCAGTTGAGGTAAGGACATGAATCAAGTAAATCTTCACGTACTAGGGTACCACGTCTCTTGTGTTCTGCTTTGACATGTGAACATTGGAAGGATGAGATAGTTCAACGAGGAATGAACAGAAGAAGGATTAGGTATGTCTTGATTATGTGTTTCAAGGATGAACTCTGGTGGACTAAGATATGGAATTGGTAGTGCTGTTGGATGAACCACGATCATCTTTGGTGAAAACATAGTTTCCTCAAAGAATGTAACATCAGTGATATATAGTGTCTTTTGTAGATGGAGAGTAACATCTGTACCCTTTTGAAAGCGAGAATATCCAAAGGAACACATATTTGATTGCTCTTGCGGAAGGTTTATCCACGACCTGGAGACATTATGAACAAAACATACACAACCAAAGACTTTAGGAGGCACATGATACATTTTTATCTTTGGGAATAAAAATTGAGTGAGGGATTTGATTCTCGAAGTGAAGCAGATGGCATTCGATTTATTAAAAAACAGGCGGTAAGAATGGCTTCACCCCAATGATTAGTAGGACATTTGCACTTAAAAGTAGGTGCAGGCAGTTTCAACCCCGATGCCTATTTTTTTTTCGCTGGCTATACCATTCTATTGAGGTATGAGAACATGTGGATTGATGTAAGATTCCTTTTGATGACAGATATGAGTTTAGTTCGGAAGAAAAATATTCTTTTTTGCATTATCATTCTCCAATATTTTAATGGTTTCAAATTGATTTTCCATTTCTTTGAGAAGGACATTAGGATGGACAAAAGTTCAAATCTTTTTTTCATCAAATAGACCCCAAGTACATCGTGAGTATTCATTAATGAATGTGTGAAATAGTTAAAACCAAAAGATGTTACTCGACTTGGTCCCCAAATATCTGAATGGACAATAGAAAAATTACATCTTTTGTTGACTTGGTTTGGGAAGGTGGATCTGACATGTTTGCCTAATTGATAGGACTCGCATTCTAAGGTAGACAGTTTATTGAGACTAGGAACCATTAAATTTAGCTTTGCAAGACTAAGGTGCACTTAAACAATTATGCAAAAGCTTTGGAGATTCAGATTTGAAAACACAACGTAGAGGATTGTTGGATAAGTAATAAAGTCCTCTTGATTCATGTCCTTTGCCAATCAGCTGGCCGTACTCAGTCTGTATAATAAAGGAATCAGCATAAAGGTTACTGAATAATTCAAAAACGAGTTAATTGATTTCAAGAAATCAAATTAAGGATATTTGGGAATATACAACCACGAGTTTAAACTAATTGATGAGGATAGAAACTTGACCAACTCCTGAGATACCATTTTTGGAACCATTGGCTAATGAAATGGGGTGAGGAAACTTAGGTGGGGAAATAAGAAGAGAACATAAGTCATTACCAGAAATGTGATCGAAGCACCTGAGTCAATTATCCATGGACCTTGACTCCCAAGGAATGAAAATGCAGGCAGTTGAAATACTTGGTGACACAGATGATTGGGTGTGGTTATTGGACTTGAACTTTAGGAACTCTTGATATTCTTCATCACGGATTAATTGAAACCAGTCCTTTCATTTGAAGGGATATCGGCCGAATATATTTGCAGTTTTGTATGACCAACCATCAAATCATAACATCTATTTTTAGGTGTCCCTTCTTTTCCACAATGTGAGCAAATAAAACACGACCACCTTTAACATTTTTGACATTCTCTAGTACCCACGACCACTTTTTCCTCTGAGGCTATCATACGCCGAGGATTTTCAGTAGCAGTACCATCGCTTTCATTATGGTAGGAACAAGAAGAAGCCCTAGTAACCCAGGCTATTCATAGAGGAATCTGTTAAACGACAAGATTTGGATCGAACATGCTCATAGTTAGGGTGCGGGCTTATAGGATTAAAACCATTAAGTTTGGTAATTCACTTTGCTGTTTCTTCAATAGAATTACACCAATAAACCTTTCAATTCTTTAGCAGCAGCCCTGTGCTTTGGCTATGTGTGTGACACCATATCATGGTTGGTCTGTGAAGAGAAACAATCTTTTTGAGTTGGAGTCAAATAGGCGTTGAACATCATTAAGCGAAAATATCTTTTGCGTTTCGTCAGGAAAAGAATAGCATGTCTTAAAAGCGACCTTAAGATTTCCTAATAATTCAGGGCCTAACGGACTGCCACAAAAATAGCACATAGTTGATAATTCAAGCTTCAGCCATGGAGCTTTGTTTTCTTCTCTAGTATTTCAGCCTCTTGTTTCTCCAAATGGTCATGAAACCCTTGTCCCAAAACTACAACTCAACTGAATATGACCAAACTCTATAATTTTTCCAGTTGAGTTTCTCCACCGCGATAGTTGGGGGTTCTCGAAAAAAGAATAATGGATCCTTGAGAAAGTGAGTAACAGTGGCCATTTTCAACCTCAAACAATTCTAACACTGATATTTTTTTTTTTTTTTTTAGTTTTAACTTAGATCTATCATCTACAATATTTCAACCAAGGTTTTGAGCGTTGGAGTAGGTAGGAAGAGGCCGACAAAAATAACGATAAAAATAGTGGTATACAACGAAACAGGGCAGATGCCGCAGCAGCTGCCAGCGGCAGGCTTTGGCGGCGGATGATGATGTGGGTTTTAGTCATTTCAACGCTTATCAAATAGCCCAAAAAGTAGCTTATAGTATAGCTAATACTAGGTCATTCTTCTCAAGGACACAATGCGTTACGAGTGTATTTTGGTGTGAAATGTAAGACAAAGCACGAGTGTAAAATCTTGGCTCCCTCAGAGCCTTTGGCGAGATGATCTCGGCAGAGTACGACTTTCCTGAGATGGTCTCGTGCAGAGCAGGCGGGCCTTCTGAGAGACGGACTATCTCTGTCTTAGACCTAAAGCGTGATTGATAGAGGCGAGATATGTCGAAGCCACAATAAAGATGACGAATGCAGAACTGAATCTAACTACAATGCAAAATGCAATTATGCTACTCCTAATACTATTGCTACTACTATGTTCATGTTTAATTCCGGTAATCAAGTTCTTTTCTGATTCAATCACTACAATTAAAGTCCTCATCAGCCTCGGTGTTCTTATGGCAATCGCCAAAGGTCGATCCCTTACCATCACAGAGGATTTACCTGATCAGCCAGCATAAAATGGTTGGCGGAGATTAAATTCAAGCTGATTTTAGATTCTCAATTAACAATCGTTAAGTGATTACCCTCTTGAATTAGCTAAACCAGTTCAATCGGCTTAGTTTAACATTGTTAGTTACCATGTGCAATCAGCCTTGATAAGTGAACTTAGATTCCAGAATTACAGATCAGAAGTCGAAAACACTTGTAATATTGAAAGCAAAATACAAACCACGGGGCACAGATTCGATGAGTCCATCCTCCACGACAATCGCCATGGGCGGCGGTGATGATTCACCTCTACTAGCTAGGATGCTGAGGTTCCAGATCCACCAGAGTGCGTTGGTGCTCCAATCGGTCTCACATACATTAACCTTGACTACCGGTTCCTAGCCTGCATTTTTCTGTCGAGAGGAAACGCCCATTAACTGGCGTCGTGTACCGCAGGTGGGCGGAGGAGAAAAGCGAGAGAATTTGGGAATTATGGGCCTTGAGGAAGGTTTGAATGCCAAAAGCCCTTAATCGTTCGGTGTTTCGCTTATTTATGCGGGAACTAGACTAACTAATCTAACAGAATTACAAGTGAATTCACTATTCTACCGCCTTATGACTTCGTTGCGAAGCTACTCTGGAATTAGTGACGTGGGTATTTGGAATGGGCGAGGTAGCTCTCGTATGGATGGCTTCGTGGCATGCCAGCTGGGCTCGGCTTCAGTTGGACTCCTTGCATGGGCTAGAGTCTTGGCTGTTTGAGACAACTACCGGCTGTGGACCTCCCTTTGTTGGACTGCGATGAAGAAACAGTTAGCTTAATACACGGAATTAACACAGTTATGCTTTTTCTTGATTTCTAAGCTTTCAATCTGAATCTAGCTAACAATCATCTTTTAAGCTCATGAGTTGCTTTGTAGCGCTCCTCTTAGGTCCCACTTAAGATGTGCATTTTATGACTCATCACACCCCAGCAGTCTTTTTCATCTCACGAGCAAAATATATGATTTAAACAAAGGGATATTTTAGTGCAGGGGCTCTTCTTTTGACTTCCTTAAGCTGACTATACAGAGTCAGCCTCTCTTCATCCCAGATCAAAGTGCTCATGCAATCGGGGACTACTTCCTTTGGACTTAAAATGCTTCGTGGCTGTTTAAGCAGGAAGAGACACCCAGTGGTAGAGCCTCGCTGGGTGATTAACTCTCTCTCGATTCTCTCGAGTGTTTAGCTTGTGTTTGTGCTCAGCATTGCATGGCATTGGTATCACCATATCTTGACAGAGCTCTCTTCTTACTCTACAAAACACAACAGTTATGATCACTAGGACTTTCTTAGCTTGTGGGGGTCGGGATCAAGGGGTATGATAGAGTGGGAAGCCTTTGGTTTCATGACCCGCGGGGAGGAGGGAGCAATGGGGGGTAGTGAGTTTTATCAAAATGAGGGTAGTCACAACTGTGGTCTCCCTTCCATCTCTATCCACTTGCTCTTTTTATATTTCTTCTTTCTTTTCTATTCATACAGCTTGCTGATTTTGTTTAGTTCAGCTTATTTATTTCAGCTTGCTTGTTTTCTACTTATGTGTACTTTTCTTTCTTTTTCTTCAGTTCCTTTCATTCTTCTCTCTTCAGATTCTCCTAGACTTCCCCACACTTGATTCTGACTTACTCCCAAGACAATTCCAAGGCTCCTCGGTTCCCAGGAGTAGGATGAAATGGTTTTTACGGCCTCGGCTTGTATTGAGCTGCAAGAAAAATGGTCAGTTTAGGCTCTGGAGGTGACGAAGGTTAACTTATTATTTTTTCAGCACAGCTTATTTGGCTCTGAGCTCATAAGAAATAGGGCCTAGATCATGTCATTCTTGTATGTGTAAAAACAGTTGTATCCGAGTTAAGGCAAAATTCGATTGTACACAATTAACATGCTCTGCAAAAATCACTCAACAAGAGGGGGGTGGCACGAGTGTAAGCCATCCTGTTACAAGGCTCAAAATCTCACACTGGTTGTTTCTGTTCCTTCACTCTGAAGGTTCCCTCTTCCGTTTTCACCATTCACTACTTAAAACCCAAAGTTTTGGTCCCCTTCAGGCAGAGGTAGCTTCTTCTTGGGAATGGAGAGAGTATTTCTGCTGGCTTGTCAGGCTCTCGGACCCAAAAAAAAAAAAAAAAGGAGTTATCTCTCTCTTTGTTATTTTTTTCTTTTGGATGTAATTCTGTTAAGACTCTTTTATTAAACAAGAACTTAAGCAGCGAAATTACTAATGAAACTTAAAATGGTATATGAAAGGAGTGAAATGAAAAAGTTAGATAAGAGAAGGGCATATATGAAGTGATGATCGATCCCAGATGGACAGGATCCCCTCCATACTTAGTTTTAGACATTGTCCTCAATCACGAAGAAGAATGAAGGGTGGCCGAGTTGGGTCAGGTTATGACCTCTGGTGGAGTCGGCTTCACTAATGAAATGGTCTCAATGTTCTCTCCAATTGGTGCTGGACCTTCGAGGAAAGGTTTAACTTGGTGCCCATTAACCTGAAGGTGCGATTAGTCTGTTCTTCCTTTAGCTGCACTGCACCATGGAAATATGGGTAATAACAAAAGGTCATCCATCTGGAGCAGAGCTTACCTGCTATGAGCTTTAATCTGGAATTGAATAACAACACTTTTTTGGCCAATATGGAATCTTTCCTCAGGATATTTTGGTCGTGAAACCTTTTACTTTTTGTTTATAGATCCTGGCGTTTTCATAGGCTTCCATTCGAAGTTCATCTAATTCTTGAAGTTGGAACTTCCCTATGCTCTCTCCTGCTTGGTCATAAGCCATGTTGCATTGCTTAACTGCCCAGTAAGCTTTGTGCTCGAGCTTCACAGGGAGGTGACAGGCTTTCGAAAATAACCGGGTAGGGAGACATCCCCCTAGAGGTGTTCAGTGCAGCGGTCCTATGTGCCCAGGCGCATCTTCAAAGGAGTTTGCTCAGTCCTTTCCTGCTGGGTTGTCATCTTTTTGCAATGTATGCTTAATTTCCTATTAAACACCTCAGCTTGCCCATTAGTCTGGGGTGGTATGCTGTAGCTATCACATGTGCCACCCCATATTTTTGAAAAGAAGGGCCATGGCTGTTTTGCAGAAAATGACTCCCAGTCAGCGATGAGCAGCTTTTGGGACACGAACCTGTAAAAAATATTGGACTTAAGAAAGTCCACTACTACCTTGGCATCATTGGTTCTGGTGGAAATGGCTTCACCTATCTTGATACATAATCGTGGCAAGTAGGATGTATGAATAGCCATTGGAGATTGGGAATGGCCCCGTAAAATCTATGCCCCAGGCGTCAAAGACTTGCGAGAATAGGATGGGGCTGCTTGGGGCATTTCATGTCTTTGGTTCAAGCCATCCCTGCTTTTTGACATCTGTCGCGGGTGGAGGCAATTGATGAGCGTCTCAAAAATAGAAGGCCAATAGAGGCCACAATCAAGCACCTTCCTGGCAGGTCAGAATGAGTAGTGGCCCCCCTCCGGGCCGAATGGCAGAAGTGGAGGGGCCGACTTGATCTCGTTATCGGGGAATGCACTGCCGGATGATCTTATCACTGCATAATCTCCATAGATAGGGGTCATCCCATACGTAGTACTTAGCATCACTTCTGATCTTCTCTTTGTAAGTTCGAGATGCCTCAGGTGGAAATTGAGATGTTGCCACAAAATTACAAATATCTGCAAACCATGGTGTGGCCGTCTTGAGGTGTAGGGTTGCTCGTCAGGAACTTCGTCTCGGATGAGCAATTATTCGCTTTCTCAATCAATCCTGCTGGTGGTCGCTACAAATTCTCAGCACCTTTCTTATCTTTGATTTCTAAGTTGAATTCTTGGAGAAGAAGCATCCACCGGATTAGTCTAAACAGCATCCGGCTTCTTCAACAAACAACTTTAAAACCGCGTGATCGGAGGCACGACTATCTTAGAACCGAGAAGGTAGGAGCGAAACTTATCCAAGGAAAACACAATTGCCAGGAGTTTATTCCGGTTGTTAGGTGCCAATTTTGCTGGGCCGAGTGCATGGTTCTAGGCACGCGTACAGCTTGATGGCATGGACTGGTTGGCCGAGCTCGGCTCTCTGGCGAGAGCGGCTCCTAATGCTTAGTGGATCATCGCACATTAACTCAAATGGTAGGTCCCGGTCAGTGCTTGCGGGATAAGTGCGGATGTGAGTTTGTTCTTCTACTCACAAAATGCCTCAAATGCAGGGGCTAGTTAAATTTGAAATCCACATCATACATAGAAGTTTGGACGGAAGACTGAGCTATTTTCTTTGAAGTCCTTGATGAACTTCATAAAAACCTGCATGTCCCAAGAATGAACGAACTTCCCGCTGGGCGGGGTTCGGAAGGAAGTGATTATGTCTATTTTTGCCCTGTCACCGCCGATGCCTCTGTTGGAGACCAGTGTCCCAATACTATTCCCTCGGTCACCATGAAATGGCATTTTTTCGAGTTGAGAACCAAGTTCGTGTCCATGCATCTCTTTAACACCTTGGACAGGTTGTTCGGGCATGCGTCAAATGATTCTGCATACACCGTGAAGTCATCCCATGAACACCTCCATGCAATCACTTTTGAACAAATCAGAAGATGCTCATCATGCAACGTTGAAATGTGCTCGGGCGTTGCCTGGCGAATGGCATGCTTGGTGTCGCAAAAAAGTGCCAAATGGGCGTAAAGTGGTCTTATGTTGATCCTCCGGTGCTATATGTGTATTTAAATGTATCACGAGAATCCATCAGAAAAATAGTAATGGGATTTCCCTCTTTATTTTCTCTAACATTGGTTAATAAAAGGCAAAGGGAAGTGATCGCTTGCGGGTTGCACGATTCAGTCTTCTGTAATCTATACACACCCGCCAGCTGTTCTGAATCCTTGTAGGTACCAACTCATCTTGTTGGTTTTTCATATTGTCATTCAGATTTCTTTGGTACTACTTGCACAGGACTCACCCATTGGCTGTGCGAAAGGGTAGATGATGCCTTCAATTAGTAACCGTGACTTCTTTCTTGACTACGTCTAGAATGGTAGGATTCAGCCTTCATTGTTGTTGCCTTATAGGCTTAATGTCCTCACTCCATTGTATTCTGTGCATGCATATGGGGATTGATACCTGGAAGGTCAGAAAGTTTCCACCCGATTACTGTTTGTGTTGCCTAAGGACTTCTTGACTTATCTTCTTGCTTTCTGGGAGGGTTGCTTGCAATGATGACCGGGGCTCTTTGTTCACTGCCCAGGAAGGCATACTTTAAGTGGCTAGGCAATGGTTTCAGCTCCCATGGGTGGGGGAGATGGAGATTCTTGAGTCACAGCTTTTGGATCCATTTGGCGACTTGTTCTAGACTTCGGTGTTAGGATTCTTACGTTCTCGGCCTTGCATTGCTTGATCGGCTTCGGATGGTCAGTTTCGCTCAAATCGGACTAGGGTCGGCCTCGGTTTCCTTTACAACCGGTATTGGATTCGGGTGGGGCAATTAAGCTTCTTTGGTTCGATGCGGTCTCTTCGGCCGAGATGGTTTCGATGCGTGTACCGAGGCTTTGTGTCATTTAATTAGGTGCAGTAGGAGGTTGACTTCGACCTTGCGTTGACTCGGTCTTCCATGGCAGGACCGATTCAATCGTGAATATGGTTCTGCCATTGTGCAGGTAGAGGCTTCGTAGTCGGCAACTTTTTACCTCTGCACTATTCTTTACTCTCGAGGGGTTGAGGATAGCGGGGACTTGGTTTTATTAACGTGGTTAGTTCTTTCTCCCGAATGCCAAATTGCTAGTGTCACTATGGCAATCCTTAGAGTGCAGGGGACTCTAGTACTTCATTATGATCGGCCTTTGAGCAGCTACTGGCCGACCGTTCTAGCAAGATCTTCCATTCCCTCACTGCAATTGTCTAGTTGGAAGTATTCCTGTAAGCTTTGTTCCATTATGTCTATGCCAAAGTGGTCTTGATTGGGGTGCCTCGCTGGCTTCAAAGATGTTGAAGCTGCACCAGCGTATCACCCGGAATTCCATGGAGGTGTTCCGACATGTCGTCAATCTTAGTCCTTGCCGTCCTTTAAAATGGCCTCCCCAGTATCAAGGTTGATCCTTTTTCCGATGCCTCGTCCTCCATGTCCAACACGTAGAAATCAGCTGGAAAGATTAGTTCGTTTACTTGGGCGAGGACATCTTCGAGGAAACTCCGGGGTTACCGCGATGCTTCTGTTAGCAAGCTGAATGGTCATCCCTGTGGGTTCAGATCTCGAAGTGAGGGACCTATAAGTTGATGCCGGCATGACGTTGATTGATGCTCCCGTCCAGCATAGCATCAGCAAATGTGCAATCACCAATAGTGCATGGGGCCAGAGAAGATCTCAGGAGATGCCAGGCACTTCTTTGGTAAGACCTGTGAAATTCCCTACAGTGGGATTATTCTAGTTAAACTTGAGACCACGTCTCCAAGTTCTCGATTCCCCTTCATCTTTCTTCTTTTTGTGTGCGCATAATTCCTTGAGGAATTTTGCGTACTATAAAACCAACGATCGCATCGAGGTGGAATGTTGATTTCCACCTTCAGGAACATCTTCAGCAGCTCGTCATCAGAATCTAGTTTCTTTTGCCGAGACAGTCGGGATGGAAATATTAGCAAGGACGGTTATGCTGAGGGGAGATTGTGAGTCGACTCTTGTTTAGTCATTCGGTTGGTTGCGATTTTGATGTTTGCAAGTGAGGTAATTTCTTTAAACCCCCAAGTGTTACTACATTGGCATTCCCTCTCGGATTGAATGGGTTGAGAGGGGAGGCTGCTTGGCGATGATTGTAGTTCACTCACGGTATTTGCTAAATGTCCTATTTGCATCTTGAGATCTGGATGGTGGCGGTCATATTCTGTTGGAATTGTAAGTTGCTGGAACTTACTGATTGTTGAAATTCTAGGTTGCTTGTTGCCAGCTGCTTCATTAAATCTTCTAGTGATGGAGGAGGTATTGCCTTGAGTAGGAGTTCTCTACTGTTGTGTGAAAGTATGGTCTTTGAGTATTCTTGGGACTCGGTGTTGGTAACCCGGATACTCCATAGGGTGCATTCGGCATGGATCGGCTCTTTGAGCTGCATATGGACCTTGTTGTGGGCTTGGCAGAAAGGCTGTTTCCCATATGGTTGATTATCAAACTGCCGGTTCCCGATAAGGTTGCTTCCCATCTTTGGAATCCTCCTACAGTTCCAACACTTTCGGTTTGGCCAGACTCGGTCTCTTGGAGAGTGGGAGCACAGTCGGTCGGATGTTCCAGTACATATACCACGAGACCTTTGCTGCTATGGCTGGATGATGTTGACTAACGGCCGGTTGTCTCACCAGGGATGTCAGCTCGGTCTTGGTTCTCGACCTTTGGTTGGAGGCTGCGCCCGATTTCATTCACTGGCCGAGGCGGGTTTGGCCCTACGATCCCGAATTGTTGAGTGTTGCTCGCCATGTTTGAGATCAGATGCCTTCTTTACTATTGGTGTTTTATCCATTAACGCTCCTCCACTAGCTGCATCGATCATACTTCTGTCCATCATTGATAGTCCTTCGTAGAAGTACTAGATCAGCAGTTGTTCGCTACTCTGATGGTGGGGATAGGTGGCACATAGCTTATTGAAGCGCTCCCAATATTCGTGCAGAGTCTCTTCTGTATGCTGCCTTATTCCACAGATTTCTTTCCTGATGGTCGCAGTCTTGGAGGCTGGGAAGAATTTCTCGAGGAAGGTTCGTTTCATATCTCCCTAGGTGTTAAAAGTGCTGAAAGGCGTAGATATAGCCAGTCCTTTGCGGCTCCATCCGTCAGGGAGAATGGGAACCTTCATCTTGATGTAGTCTTAAAGGATTCCCTACGGCCTCATCGTGGAACAAACCACGTGGAATTCCTTGAGATGCTTGTGGGGTCTTCTCCTGAAAGCCCCAGTGAAAATTTGGGAACAAATGTATCGGACCAGACTTTAGCTCATAGGTTTGAGTTGGCTCAATTGTGGATATTGGATACACCAAGGTTGGTTTTCCGTCCGGAATTGGCTAGTTCCTTGACGTCTGTTTTTGATTCTCCATCTGCCCCAGTCTACGAGAAAATGTTAGTACTAGCAACAAAATTGTCGGTATAAGATTGGTCGAGTTAATGACAAAATTTACTTTGCTACCAATATTTATTGTGGTATTTCTAATTTTTTTTGCAATCTACGTAAAGTTAGTTCTATTTCGGATCAAAAGTATGCGGTGGGTCAGTGCTACTCCTAGTCATGCATCATGCGAGGATTTAAAGTAACTAAAAGCAACAATTGATTCTACTGGAAACAGAGCGTGGTCACTATGTAATGCAAAATTAAATGGAATCTTGCAGAATTAGAGAATTTAATGTATGCAATGCAGAATTAAAATTTATGTTGTATCTATATGTATATATTTGTTTTTGTTTTTTATCGGTGTGAATTCGTGTAAAGATTTATTGACAACTTCAGACTCAACAAATTCGAATAAAGTTCTTACAGCTCGGATTAGACTTGGTTTTACTTGGCACAAAAAACACAAAAGAACATGTGTCCCAGAACAGCAGGCGCCAATTTGATGATGTGGGTTTTAGTCCGTTTCCAGCAGCTTATCAAATAACTAAAGCTAACTATAGTATAGCTAACCCTAGGTCATTCTTCTCAGGGACCTGATGCGTTATGAGTGTATTTTGGTGTGCGAGTAAGCAAAGACAAAGCTTTGAGTGTAGGGTACTGGCTCACTCGGCAGCGGCGAGATGATCTCGGCGGGCGGCTGAATGGTCTCGGCCAGGCAGGGGACGCTATAGAGGCGGTTTATCTCTACTCTCAGACCTAAAAGCGTGCTGATGGGGGGCTGAGATGTGTCAACCACAATAGAATTGGCGAAGAGCAGGCGATCTAACTACAATGCAAATGCAATTATGCTACTCCCCAATACTATTGCTACTTCTTGTGTTCATGTTTAATTCCAGTAATCAAGTTCTTTACGATTCAATCACTACAATTACAGTCCTCATCAGCCTCCAGTGTTCTTATGGCAATCGCAAAGATCGTCCCTTCTACCATGAAAGGATTTACACAATCGCCACCTCATCGGTTGGGAGAGATTAAATTCAAGCGATTTTAGATTCTCAATTAACAATGGTTAAGTGATTACCTACTGAATTAGCTAAACCAGGTTCGATCGGCTTGGTTTAACATTGTTACATTACCATGTAATGCGCCTTGATAAGTGAACTTAGATTCCAGAATTGCAACTGAGATCGAGTCAGAAAACACTTGTAATATTGAAAGCAAGAAATACAAACACGGGGCACGGATTCGATGAGTCCATCCTCCACGACAATCGTCATGGGCGACGGTGATGATTCACCTGCGCTGGCTTCGGATCTTTGAGGTTCGGATCCACCCAGTGCGTTGGTGCTCCAATCGGTCTCCTAAGATAACCTTAGGCTTCCTCAGTTCTAGCCTGCATTTCCTCGATAAAAATGCCATTAACAACATGTATGTACCACCGTGGGCGGAGGAAAAACAGAGAATTTGGGAATTATGGAGGGCCGGGAAGGTTTGAATGCCAAAAGCCCTTAATCGTTTAGTGTTTTACTTTATTTATGGGAACTAGACTAACTAATCTAAATAAAATTACAAGTGAATTCCCTATTCTGCCGCTTCTGTGACTTGCGTTGCAAGCTACTCTAGAAGTAGTGACGTGGAGCTGAGCTGGAACCGAGGTAACCATTATGGATAGCTTGTGGCATGCCACTGGGCTCGGCTCGGTTGGACTCCTTGCATGGGCGAGTCTTGGCTTTGTTGAGACAACTCGGCTGGACCTCCCACTGGTTGGACCTGCGATGAAGAAACAATTAGCTTAATACTTGGAATTAACACAGTTATGATTTTCTTGATTTCTAAAGCTTCAATGCGAATCCTAGCTAACAATCTTTTTAAGCTCATGAGTTGCTTTAGCGCTCCTGCCCAGTCACTTAAGATGTGCGTTTTATGACTCATCAACAGACAACGGCGGCGGCCCCTCAGGCGGCGACCCTCGGTGTGGGCACCGAGCGGAGCAAGCTACGCTACGTCTGAGTTAAATAAACAAAAATATATTGAAGTGAGTGGGTGTGCATAATACAATTTGTAATCTCCTTTTTATAGTGGTAAACATCTAAGCGCAAAAAGGAAATAAAGGAAACTATATCGAGGAAATAAGGAAAGCTATATCGAAAATACAGAGTAAATAAAAAGTCATATCAGATCACGAGGAAATCGGTAATATATTTACTGAGTTTCAACAAAATTTACTACTATTAAATTTAACTATGAATAAAAATTCATCACTAAATGTTTTAAATTCTCTCACTAAATGAGACTAGTGAAGGATATTACTTTCCTAGGAATCACAAGATAATTAACTAATAAGGTATTTAAAAATATGTCACAAAAATGTGATGAAATATATTATATCATAAGATTAAACAGTTTGTTAATATTTTCTCAAAAACAAATTTGTTGCTAATTTGTGAGAGAATAAGTTCCTTGCTAATATTAATCTTTTCGCTAATTAGTGAGGGTAAATAGATGATTATTATTAGTGAGGTGCAATATCATTAATTTTAATTTTTTAATAGTGATTTTAATTCAATAATTGATTTGAAGAAAGTGAGATTATCATTGTTTTTAAATATTTTTATCCTAATCTTATTATCTTATTTTATTAATTAATTGTAGTATGCTCATTGGTCAATTAAGTATCTTCATTATATATAGACACTAATTGATTTCCGTCAAACATTCAATGTAATAATATAATTATTTGGAGATAATATAAATATATGATAAGATATGATAGGTAACTCATTAAAAATATTACAAATATCTAAATATTTCATTAGATTAAGAGGTTACAAATATTTAAATATCTCATTATCATGAATATCGAGTTTGTCTACAATGGTTATGCTTTATATTTTGTCATTCATATTATCTTTAAGCACCCTTTACTCTATAAAAAGGAAGATTAGAAATCAGATATTCAATTCAATCAATACACAATTTCTTTTTACTTTTCAATTTGGTATTAGAGCTCTAGATCTTGGGAGCTTTTGTTTCCAACTCCCTCACTTCCAGTGAACTGCTATCGATGAGATCCAATATGTCGGGTTTCAGACTAGTCAAAGTATTCTCTCCATTTCTAATTATTGATGATAAAGGCAAAAGATAAAGGCGTTATCTTGGAACCCAATAATTTCGAAATTTGGTGGATCCTTCTCGACTTGACGGTCGCAATTATTTATAATGGGCACAGTATATTCGTATTACTACTCAAAGGGCACAAGAAGTTGAGTCATATTGAAGGAAGTGGCCCACCGAGATGATCCAAAGTTTGAAGCGTGGGATGATAAAGGGTTCTCTCATTATGACATGGCTATAGAACTCTCGACTATGAAAAAAATCCAAAATTATATGTACTATTCATTTGTTCGTGAGATATGTTAGAATCTCGTTGAGGCATATTCAATGAAAAAAAGACTTACTTCTTGCTATGATATTGAAAGAAAGATCTTGACTCTAGACAAGGAATCCTCACCAGTAACATAGTACTATGGGACTCACGATTGAGTTATGAATCCAAGTTGGACTAGTACTAAGTTGAAGGTGTGCAAAGCTGATTCTATTGCATACATTGGGCTCGTGAAAGGAGAATCTTTAAGTTCCTCGATGGCAATTTTGAATACAATTACATTCGAGTTTAGATTAGGCAAGAGAAGCTTGTTCTCTGTTTGGTATTTTTTATTGTGCGGAGTGAAAAGACCCAACGATCAGTCATGCTTGATAAAGGAAGATCAATGTAGGATATACCATGGTGATAGGAAAAGGTTTAAATAAAAAGGATGTGAGTTTCCCTTGAAAGGATCAACCTCAGAAGGAAAATCCTTCGTAAAAAGAGTAGTTGTGAAATACTACACATATAGCAAGCGACCAGGACATACCAGGATACCTGCTACAAGCTTTATGGAAAGAATAAAGGTTCTTGAATGAATGGTGGAAATAAGGCCTAACTCGAGATGTGGGTGAATCAAACAACCTCACATAGGGAGAATGTAGTTGAACATCTTTCTGCCTCATGACTTGACTAGGATATTCAGCCTTTAGTAAGGAGGAGATGAACTGTCTTTGAGTCTTTCTAAACTCAATAGGTAAGCCTCTTGCCTCGTGTAGCCCTTGACCATGAAAGGTAAGAACTCCTTCAATATGTTTGGTTTAGTTCCTCGAAAAGCATCCCAAAATCAGTGATTCCAAGACATGACAGATCATATGACCTCGTTTCCTTCATATTTTTACATACCTATAAAGTATCCAAAAAGCAACTCATTACTATTGTCAGTGGAGATCATGCTCCTATTATTGGATCTGTCAATGTCAACTTTAGTCCTCTTTATTCCTACACAATATTCTTGATGTTCTAAACTAACTAACAACCTTATCTCTATACATAGACTTATACAAGATTGAAATTATGCGGTAACATTTTTCGTTCTCATTGTGTTATTTAGGAACTTACAATGGGGAGGGCGATTGCAGTTGTTAAAGAGTATGGTGGGTTATACTACTTACTACATACAAGATAGGTAACCACCCGATAAGGAAGATTTGCCTTCTAGTCGATAAGCAACCTCAGAAACTTAGGCAGCTTATCAAATTTGGCTTTTACCATGAATGTCTTGGACATCCACACATTTAAGTTATTTAAGACAATGTTTCCATATTTAGTTTACAAAAGATTCTGTCAAGTCCTTTAAGTATGATGTTTTTAGTTTTTCAAATCACCGTTGTGCGATACTTCCTCTTAGTAATAATAAAAGTCTCGAAACCTTTTAACCTTATTTATTACTGATGTGTGAGATCAGCTAGTAACTTCTATATTGGGGCTAAGTGGTTTGTATCGTTTATTGATGATTGTACTCGTGTAACATGGATATTTCTTATGAAACATAAATATGAGGTTTGTCAAATATGATTTTCGTCTTGTAAAAAACCAATTCTATAAATCTATTAAAAGACTTATGAAACAATGGTATATAATTTGTAAATCTTGAGTTCTCCAGAGTTTCTTAAAAGATAATGGTGTGGTTCATGAACTAACGTGTGTGAATACTCCCCAACAAAATAGGATTGTGGAAAGGAAAAATCGTCATCTCCTTGAGGTTGCTAGAGACCTACACTTCCAAATGTTTGTTCTAATGTCTATTGGGGGAGAAGTTGTCTAACTACCACTTATCTCATCAACAGAGTTACTCACTCATGTCTTAAGCGATATTAGTCCAATTAAACATATGTTATCCTTCTTTCCTTCTCCTCCTCTAATGTTAAAGCACCAAAGTTTGTCTTCGTGTGTGTTGCCTTTGTCCCTTTCTCATAATCACATCGTGAGGAAGTTAGATCTAGAGTTGTCGAAATGTGTTTTTATTGATTATCCATCAAATAGGATTTAAGTGTTATCATCCTTCGAGGTCATGGATCTTTGTCTCGATAAATGTTACTTTTTCATGAAACACAATCGTTCTTTATCAGCCCACTCGACTCAGGGAGAGTTATCTAGAAGTCGAGCCTGTCATCGAGTCAAAAGTCGTCAATCAAGTCATTATCTTTTCCTGCCCAGGATGTTCAAGTTCAGGACTACAGAAACCCGCTCTGGTCCTACAACAAGTTCAATTGTCTGCAGTGGGAGGGAGTATTCCTAAGGAACCCCATTGAGGGATATTCTTGATGACATGCCATTGCTTTGAGGGAAAAGGAAATGATCATGTGTCAAGTATCTATTTCTCGATTTGTGTAAGAAGATGAAGGAAGTGTGGAAGTAGGAGGTATAGTCTCGATGTTGACCAGAAACGAAGACTTCACTGTAGGAGCACACTGGCAGAAATGTCGAGATCCTGAAATTTCTCTGTCCCATGTACCATTGGCAACTGTACGCCTTTACCGATGCAATGTTGGACAGCAATACGTAAT